>QAOC01054248.1:192942-244308 GCA_003255005.1 Begonia fuchsioides | reverse complement strand
CAAGATCACAAAAGCATCTGGGACCACTTTTACATGGGATAGAGAGGTAAGAAATCAGCCCTTGCATGAGACCCATGAAACCCATGCAAAAACCTACTAAAAACCCACAAAAACTACTCCATACCCATGCAATACCAAGCAATACCCATGTCACACCCATCCAAACTCATGCGAGAATTATTCAGCTATGAAATGAAGCTAAACCTTGAGTAAAGTTTTTATAAAAATGAACTTGCATGTGCCATGCAAGGTTTAAGTGTCAGGTGGCTCGGTTGGCTCAAATCCTTCAAATCAGCCCAATGAGTCTTCTTGGCTGCAAAGCTTTATGTCTCCTTCATGATCTATCAATAGGATGAGATTTGTAGGCTGATCCCGATCCTTGGAAGATGGTTCCATCAATGCAGCACCTCGTATAAATTTTCCTACAAAATGAGAAAACTTGTTAGATAAAAATTTGGCTCGGACTCCGGCTCGAGTGATGGCTCCTTGAGGCAACATATCATGTGGCATGTCACATGGCTTAGGGCTTTTCCCTCAAGGGTTAAGGCTAAGGGCTTTAGACTTTCTTCTTGGGGCTTAGGGCTTCCAAATTAGCGCTTACAACTAAGAGCTTATGTCTTAGGGTTTGGGCTTAGGGATTTTATCTTAGGCTTTGGGCGTTCGGCTTGGGTGTTGGGCTTTGGGCTTTGGGCTTAGAGCTTGAGGCTTTCATATTGGCGCTTAGGGCTTTAATTTTTTTACTAAAAGTTTAAGGCTTTGGCTTAAGGGCTTGTGGCTTGAGGCTTAGGGCTTAGAGCTTTTGGCTTTGGGCTTTGGGCATAGGGCTTTGGGTTTAATTCTTATGGCTTAGAATTTAGGGCTTTGGGTTTTGGCCTTTGGGAAAATGGGCTTGGCCTTATTTGTTAGGGCTTTCGCTTAGGACTTAAGAGTTTAGGCTTAACGTTTAGGTCTTTGGGCTTTGGGCTTAGGTCTTAGGGCTTAAGTCTTTGGACGTATTGCTAAGAGATTAGAATTTAGGGCTTTGGGCTCTGGCCTTAGGGCATATGTCGTTTGACTTAAAGGTTAGGGCTTAGGGCTTAGGCTTTAAGGCTTTAGGCTAAAGGTTTAGGGCTTCAGGTTTAAGGCTTGGGACTTTTGGCTTAGGGCATACATCGTAAGTCATAGGGCATAGTGCTTAGGGCTTATGGTGTAAGGCTTAGAGCTTAAGGCTTTAGTCTGAGTGCTTATGGCTTTGGGAATAGGTCTTAGTGATTTGCGCTTATGGCTTAGTATTAGTACTAAGGGCTTTGGGTTTAGGGCTTAGGGTTTTAGGCTTAGTTCTTAGGTCTAGGGTCTTAGGGCTTTCAGATTAGACCTTACGACTCAGAGCTTATGGCTTCAAGCACTGTGCTTAAGGATTTTATCTTAGGGCTTTTGGGCTTTAGGCTTGGGGATTAGGGCTTTGGTTTTTGGGCTTAGGGCATGCAAGTTAGGGTTTAAAGATTAGGTATTAGGGCTTAGGACCTAAGACCATAGCCTTAATCCCTAAGCTCTACACCCTAATCTCAAATCCTTAAACCCTAAGCCTAAAGCCTTAAGGGGTCAGCTCCAATCCTTAAGACTTGACATCTAATTCCAAAGAGCCAATACAAAAATCCTAAGCCCTAATCCCAAAGCTATAACCCCTAAGCCAAAACAATGCCCTCATCCCAAAACTCTAATACTGAAGCCCTAACCCATATGCCCAAGCGTAAAGCACTATTATTTAACCTTTAGGGCTTAAGCCTGAATGAAGCCTTAAACCCAATAGCCTAATACCCAAAGCCCTAAACCTTAAGCCCTAAGCCAAAAGCCCAAAGCTTATCCCTTAGGCCTAAGCCTTAAGCCCTTAGCCTTAAGGCTTAAGCTTAAAGGCCTCAACTCTTAGCCCAAAGCCGAAAGCCCTAATCTCTAAGCCCAAAGCCTAAAGCTTTAAGCCTTAAGCCCTAAACCCTAAGAACAAAGCACTAAGTTGTATGCCCTAAGCCCTAAAGCTTAACAACTAAGCCTAAAGCTCCAATTCCAAAGCAAAAATCCTCAAGCCCTAAGCCCACACTAAATTCACGTCGCCTAAGCCCTATGTCCTAAGCTCTAAGCTAAAGCCCTAGGTCCTAAGCCTTAACTAAAGCCCGAAGGCCTAAGGTCCTAAACCCTAAGCCTTAAGCCAAAATCCTACCCCCTAAGCCCTAAGCCCAAAGTGTATAGCTCTTATCTTTTACCTAAACCCTATGCCCTAAGCCTTACACAAAAATAAAAAGGCTGAAAGCAAGATTAAAAAACTCCTAAATCGTAAGCCTTAAGCCCAAAATCCAAAGCCCAAAAAAAAGGAAAAACTCCCCTAGCCCCCAGCCCCCAGCCCTCAGCCCTAAGCCCTAAGCTCGAAGCCTTAATCTTTTAACCCAAAGCACTAACCCCTAGACCCTAATCCTTAAGATTAAATCCATAAATCGGCCCTAATCGCAACACCCCTAGCCCTAAGCCTAAAGTCAAAATCCTTGATTCCAAATCTCACAGCCCAAGGTTTAAAGCTGAATCTAAAAGCCCTAAGCTCTAAGCCCAAAGGTAATATCCCAAACCCCTAAGCCTCCAGGACTAGGGCTAATGCTCTAATCCATAAGCATTGAGCCCTAAACGGAAAGAACTAATCCCTAAGCCCTAAAATCTAACTCCTAAGCACTTAAGCGAAAGCCTTAACCCTTAAGCCCGAAGTCGAAAGACCCAAGACCAAAGCCATATGGACTAAGCCATAAGCCTTAAGCCCTAAGCCCAAAGCCTTAACACCTCAGCACAAAGTCTTTATCCCAAAGCCCTAAGCCCAAATTCTGAATCCCTGACCCCTAGGCTAAAAGACTAAAGCCCTATGCCCTAAGCTCGAAGCCCTAAGACCTCAGCCTTAACACCAAGGCCCTAAGGCCAAAGCAACAATCCCTAAACTCTAACCCTTAAGCACAAAGCTCTACGTTTTAATCCCTAAGCCATAGTGTCAAACCCCAAAGCCTTTATTTCTTAGGCCTAAGCACTAAGTCGTAAGCCCAAAGCTCTAAGCCTTAAGACTAAAGGCCAAAGCCAAAGCCCTAAGCCCTAAGCACAAAGCCTTAATTCCGAAAGCTCTATGCCTTAAGCCGCAATCCCTATGCCCTAAGCCCAAAGCCCTACGCCCTAAGCCCCAAGCCATAACACTGAAGCCCTAAGGTATATGCCTTCACGCATAACCCTAAAGCCCCAAGCTTAAGGCATAAAGCCCAAGCCCAAAGCCTAAAGCACCAAGACTAAAGCCCTAAGCCTTAAGCCTTAAATGCTAAGCCAAAATCCCTAAAGCCTAAGCTGAATCCCAAAAACCTAATCCTGAAGCCCTAACCTATATGCCTAAGCCTAAAAACCTATTGTCTATGCCTAAAGTCGTCATTCCAAAGCCTTAAGCCATAAACTCTAAGCCTTAAACCCAAAGCCCTAAGCCCTAAGCTCTAAGCCCTAAGCCTAAATCCCAAAGCTCTTATCCCTTGGGCCTAAGCCCTAAGCCCTACGCCTTGAGGCCTAAGCCCTAAAGCCTAACCACTTAGCCTTTAGCCTTGAGCTCTAATCCCTAAGCTCGAAGCCTTAAGCTCAAAGTCGTAGGCCGTATGCCCTTAGCCCTAAACCCTAAGGACTAATCCCAAGGCTCCAATCCCAAAGCCCAAATTACGTAACACTAAGCCCTAGTCAAAAGACCAAAGTACTATCCACTAAGCCCTAACTGCTAAGCCCTAAGACCAAAGTCCAAAGTCCTAAAGCCCAAGCCCAAAGCCCTAAACCCTAAGCCTTAAGCAAAAATCCTACGCCTTAAGCCCAAACCCCAAACCCCAAACCCAATAGCCCAAGTCTCTTACAATTCAGCCCTAGACCCTAAGCTGTAAGCTGAAAGCCCAAAGCTTTAAGCATAAAACCCAAGGCTGAAATCCAAATCCCAAAGCCCTAAGCTCAAGGCCCTAAGCCTTAAGCCATGAGTCCTAAGCATTAAGCACTAAATCCAAAGCACTAACCCGTATGCCATAAGCAATAAGACTAAAGCCTTAATCCCCAAGCAATAAGCCCTAAGCCCTAATCCAAAAGCCCTGAGCCATAAGCCCGAAGCATAATGCCCTAGGCTTAGAGATTATATCCTAAGGCTCAATGCCAAATCCTGAATCCCTAAATAAAAAACCCAAAGCCCAAAGCTAAAAGCTTAAATCTATAGTCCCTAGCCCCTTCTACTCATCCTTAATCCCTAAGACTTAAGCTCTAAACCAAAAGCACTGACTCCTAAGCCACAAGCCTTTATAATAAATCTCTAGTCTAAATAACCTAAGCTCTCAGTCCAAATCCCAAATCCTAAATCACTAAACCAAAATTTAAAAGCCCAATGATTAAGGCCCAAAGCGGTAACCCCAAAACCTTAAGGCCAAAGCAAAAGCCCACATCCCTAAGCCCCTACCAATAATTCCTAAGCCCAAAGCTGTAAGCCTTAAGCCCTAAACTCAAAGCAATAATCTCTTTGCCCTAAGCCCAAAGCCTTAAGCCCAAGCCCTAAGTTGTAAGCTCAAATCCCTAAGGCGTAAGCTATAAGCCATAAGCCATAACAAATAAGTCTGAAGCCCTTATGCTTAAACCCTAAGCCTGAATCCTGATGCCCTAAGACCTCAGCTCAAAGATCAAAGCCCTATGCCCTAAGCCCTAAGCGTTGACAACGCGCTAAGACCAAAGCCCTAATCCCTAAACCCTAACCTTTGGCCCTTATTCCTTAGGCCTAAGGCCTAGTCCCTAAGCCTTAATCCCTAAGGCCAAAGTCCTAAGCCTTTAGATAAAAGGCTAAAGCCAAAGCCCTAAGGCCAAAGCCCTAAGGCCAAAGCCCTAAGGACAAATCCCTAAGCTCAAAGCCTAAAGCCCTATGCCCTATTCCCTTAGACCCAAGCCCTAAGCAATAAACACAAATCCCTAATACCAAAGCCTTCAGCCCTAAGCCCTAATCCCTAAGCCCTGCGGTCAAAGTCCAAAAACATATGTCATGAGCGCTAAGTTTAACTCCCAAAGCCCAAAGTGAAAATCCCAAGACCAATGCTTTAAGAACTAAGCACTAAACCTTAAGCCCTAAGCGCAAAGACCTAAATCTAATCCCTAAGTAGTAATCTGTAAGATCTAAGGCCTAACATATAGGCACAAAGTCCTATTCCAAAGCTGTAATTCTAAATCCCAAAGCGCTAAGCCCTAGACCCATAGACCAAAGCCTATACCCTAAGCCCTAAGTCTTAAGACCAAAGTTCTAAGGCCAAAGCCCTAAGGCCAAAGTTTTAAGCCCCAAACTCTAACCTCCAACCCCCTGCCATAAGCCCTAAGCCCTATGCTCTAAGCCTTTAGCCATGAACCTAAAGCACTAACCCCGATTGCTCTAAGTCCTTAGCCCATAGCCCTAAGCACTAACCACTAAGCACTAAGCACTAAGACCTAATCAGAAAGCTCAAAGCCCTAAGTCCAAATCTCAAAGGCTCAAGCCCTAAGTCAAAACCCTAAAGCCCAAGGCTCAAAGCCAAATCCCAAAGCCGTAAGCCCTAAGCCTGAAGCCCTAGTCCCAAAGCCCTAAGTGCAAAGCCCAAAGCCCAATGCCTTAAGTCAACAACAAAGATCCCAAAGCCTGAAGCCTATGCCGTAAGCCCTACGCCTTAACCCCTAAGACCAAAGAACTATGCCCTAAGCTTAAAGACCGACGCCCTAAGCCTTAAGCTCTAAGCCCTAAGTTGTAAGCATTAAGCCATATGTGCGGAACCCTAAGCGTTAAGCCCAAAAACAAAAGCTCAAAGAACTAAGCCCTAAGCCCTAAGCCCAATGCCAAAAAACCAATACTCAAAGCCCAAACCCCTAAGCCCTAATACCTAAGCGTCAAGACGAAAGCCCTGATCCCGGTGCTCTAAAGTGTAATTTCCTAACTCCTAAGCCCAAAGCCCAAAGCACTATATGCTAATCCCCAGTCAAAAGCCATAAGCTTTTAGACTTAAGTCCTAAGCCATAAACCCATAGCACTAATCCCAAAGCCCTTAGTAATAAGCCCTTATTCCAAAAATATATATCTTAAGCCCTAAGCCCAAAGCCTAAAGCCCAAATCCTTAAGCCCTAAACCTCAAACCCTAAGGCAAAATCCATAAACCCTAAGCCCAAAGCTATAAGCCCTAAGCCAAAAGCGTTAAGAACTTAGCCCTAAGCCTTATGCCCAAAGCTTTAAGCCCTAAACATTAGCAAAAAATCCCTAGGCCATAAGATCTAAGGCATAACAACTAAGCCTAAAGCCCTAACCCAAAATCCCGAAGCCAAAAGCCCTACGCCCTCAGCTCCTAATCCTTAAGACAAAAGTCCAAAAGCCAAACCGAACACCCTAAACCCTAAGCCTTAAGTACAAAGCCCTACATTTGAAGCCCTAGTGCCAAAACCCTTATTTCTCAGGCCTAAGCCCTAAGCCTTAACCCCTTGCCCAACACCCTAAGCCCAAAGCTCCTAGCCATAAGCCCAAAGCCTTAAGTCTTACGCCCTAATGCCTAAGTCTTCAGCATTAAGCCCAAAGCTCAAACCACAAAGCCCTAAGCCCTAAGCCCTAAGCCTAAAGCCTATGTCCTAAGCTATAAGGTTTGAGCCGCAAGCTCAAAGCCCTAAGCCCTAAGCCTAAAGCCCTAAGCTCAAAGCCTTAAACACTAAGCTGAAATCGCTAAACCCTAAGCCCAAAGCCTTCGGCTATTAGTCGTAAGTCTGAACACCAAAGCTTAAAGTCAAAAGCTTAAAGCCTAAAATATTAAAGCCTTAATCTTAAACCCTAAGCCCAAAATAATATATCCTAGAGCCCAAATCCCAAAGCCAAAAGCCCTAATTCCCATCCAAAAGTTTAAAGGTCAAAGCGAAAAGCCCAAAGCCTAATGACTTAAGCCTTAATCCTAAAGACCTAAGCCCAGAGCTCAAAGCGTAAAGCCAAATGGCCAAAGCAAAAAGTCAAAAGTCGAAAGCCTTAACTCTAAGCCGTAAGACCTACACATAAGACATAGCCATAAGCTATAAGCCCAAAGCCTAAACCCTAACCCTTAAGCCCTAAGCCCCAAGACATGTGTAGTAAGCCATAAGCTATAAGCCCAAAGCCTAAACCCTAACCCTTAAGCCCTAAGCCCTAAGCCCTAATTCTTAAGCATTAAGCCCAAAGCCCTAATCTCAATGCCTTGAGTTCTAATCTCTAACCCTTAAGCTCAATGCCAGAAGCCTATAGCATAGAGCCCTAAGCACTAAGCCTTAAGGCCTAACCGCAAAGACCGAACCTCTTATCTGTAAACCCTAAGCCCAAAGTCCTGAACTCAAAAACCAAATCCCTAAGCCCTAAGTCGTAAGCTTAAGCCCCAAACTCTAAGGACTAAGCTGAAAGCTCACATCCCAAAGCTCAAATCTCGTAAACCTAAGCTCTATTCCCAAGGACTAGAGTCTTGTCCTCTAAGCCCTAAGTCTGAAGCCCTAGGGTGTAAGTCCAAAGTCCTAATGCCAAAAACCCTAGGCCCTAAGTTGAAAGCCGAAAGTCCTATGCCCAAAGCCCTAAGCTGAAAGTCGTAATCCCAAACCCTAATTTTAAAGACCTAATAACTATACCTAAGCTTAAAGACCTATCATTTAAGCCTTAAATTGTATGCCCAAAGCTCTACTCTGTAAACCCTATGCCTTAAACCAAAAGCCCTAAGGCAAAAGCCCAAATCCCTTATCCCTTAGAACTAAGCCCTAAGCCCTAAGACATAAGGCTTAAGTCCTAAACCCTAAAACTTAAGCCCAAAAAATTAAGATAGGTGATAATCCTCAAAAAATGAAGGAAATCACGTGGATAGATCGGTCGGAATGTAATAGAACAGTAACGGTTGTTGGGAGGTGGCCGAAAATGCTGGACAACAAAGGAGATGAAATTGCAAACGAAGTCAATGATGGAAGAAGGAGCTTATGGACTTCAAGCTCACCCTACTTCCTTGAAAAAGGGTAGAGACTTTGAAGCAAGAAGAGATCTCCATCTCAGAGGGAGAAATCTTGAAGGGAACCCACGGTGGCCGGAGAACTTTTGGCTGCCGGCTGAAATTGAAAAATGCCCGAGAAGGGAGAGCTAAAAAGCTTCTTTAATTAAAATTCCAAATTTTCCTTACAATCACGCAATGGGGAAGGTTTTATCTGCTGAAAAGAGTGGGAAAAGGGAAGGAAAATTGAGGGCCAAAGGCATGCAACTTGCATGCTAGAAATTGAAATAAAGGAGGGAAAATTGGACAAATGAGATTGCAAGAATGTGAAAGCCACGTGATCTTAAATCTCCTAAAAGCATAACGCCCAACACTGAAAGCTCAGCCCAACGCCCAACACCCAAAGCTTAAAGTACAAAGCCCGAACCCTAAGCACTGTTGGTTTTAAAGGCTTTTAAAGTAACCAAGTATTTTTTATGATAATCGTTTGTGAAAATATATGGAAGCTAAATTTAATTATGTTGTTAATGAATATCTTGTGAAACATCCTTGTAAAAGGGTACACTTAATATCTAACAAGTTGGTCAAGTGTTGTAGAATTTCATAAGTTTTCTCAGGTTATGTCGACCGCTATTCACATGTGTCGACCGCAACAATTCCAAAGAAGATATATATGTCGACCGCTATATACATCAGTCGACCTCAACAATTCCAGAGAAGATATATATGTCGACCGCTATATACATATGTCGACTGCAACAATTCTAGAGTAGAGATGTATGCCAACCGCTATATACATATGTCGACCGAAATAACTCCAGAAAAGATATATATGTCGACCGCTATATACATATATCGACTGCAACAATTCCTAAGAACAAATGTATGTCGACCGCCCAAGAGATGTGTGTTGACCTTTCAAGATCTATGTCGACCAGAGGAAAAGTTCAAGAGATGTAACCTATGTCGACCGATACAAACTTATGTCGACCGATGATTTCCCAGAGACAAAATTAATGTCGACCGCGCAAGACCTATGTCGACCGATGTGAAGCTCCAAAGACGGAACTTATGTCAACCGCTAATTATTTGTGTCGACCGCTGAAGTTCGAGAAACAAACCTCATGTCGACCGCAGCACCTTCAAGGACTAATCAACTATACCTATGTCGACCACTCCACGATTATGTCAACCGCTAAGGATCTACTATAGAGTTAAAGCTCCAATGGCTACTTTCTAATGAGTCTAAATGGCTATATTGCGGTCGACCGCTCCCGTACTTATGTCGACCGCTCGAGCCTGAACTGTATAAATAGTTGAAAAGAAGCTCGTTAAAGTATCAATTTTCTCGAGACAAAATTATTCTCAAGTCATTTTACTCTCTCATTTCTTATATTCAATTTTGATTATTCATCTTGTGATTGAGAGAGTCGGTTTAGAAACCGTAAATCCTTGTAATGATAGAATTGAGTGAACTTGTAAAAGGGGTGACACTTCTAAGAAAGAAGAGTTAAGTTGTAAAGGTTATATTGACACCCGAAAGCTAAATCAAGTGAAGGATCTTTAAGGAGCTACCTTGAAGCGCGGACGTAGGCAGTTGTTGGCCAAACCGTGAAAACATATTAGTGTCAAATTCTCTCTCTCAACTCTTACTTTATTGATTGTGCTTGAATAAACTGAATTTGATAAACAATCCTTTTAGTTTTTTACTTAAGAAATCTAACTTACGAAAAACTGCTATTACTATGCATAGTGATGAAACAGTTAGTTCCATGTTTACACGTTTCACAAATGTTACTAATGGTTTGAAAGTGCTAGGCAAGATTTATTCAGATGAAGAATGTGTTAGAAAAATTCTTCGAGATATTCCAAGAGCGCGAACCAAAGGTTACAGCAATACAAGAGGCTAAAGACCTCAAAGCTCTCAAGATTGAAAAACTCATCGGATCTCTAATGACACATGAGATTACGTTGAAGGCTAGCAAAAAGGATGAGATTAAGGATAAGGAAACATCAAGGAAAAGGGACATTGTCGTTAAAGCATCCTCCGGCAAACAAGCTGATGCTGTGTGTGATGAAGAGGAGGATGAAGATGTTGTCTTTATCACAAGAAAGTTCAAGAGATTTCTACAAAGGAAAAAGATGCAGGGAAAGGAGTTACCTAGAAGATAAAAGCAACTCAAAGAAAAAGAAAAGGAACTCACATGCTATGACTGTGGAAAGCCAGGTCACTTCAAATCTGAATGTCCTCAAAGAAAGAAACTCCCCAAGGGATTCAAGTAGAAAGCAATGAAAGCTACTTGGGATGACAATGATTCTTCTTCATCTNAAGGGATTCAAGAAGAAAGCAATGAAAGCTACTTGGGATGACAGTGATTCTTCTTCATCTTCATCTGAAGACGAAGAACTAGCAAACATGTGCTTCATAGAAAAGGAAGATAAGGTACATGACTCCTTTAGTGATTTAGATAATTCTGATGAGGATAATGATTTGTTTGATGCTTTCAATGATTTACTTAATGATTTTAATATGTTGAAATCTAAATATAAACAATTAAAAAGGGAACATGTAGTTCTAACTAAGGAACATAAAAGTACATTTATTCCCTTTCAAGAGGAGATAGCTAGTTTAAAAAGGAAAAATGATGAATTGAATATTATAATATTGAAGTTTACAAAGGGTAGCAAAAACTTGAAAATGCTTCTAGGTTGACAAAGAATGACTTTTGACAAAGCCGGCTTAGGATATGAACCTTACAAAAAGAAAAAGAACTATGAGAGCCTCTGACATGCCATGGATTGGCATCCCAAGCAGGATACTCATCCGAGCCCGAGCTCCGGAATTTTCTAATTTGTGTGTTAATTTTGTAGGAAAAATACTTAAAGATTTCCACATTTATAACCCAACTTTGGAAGATCAAGAAAGATAAAAATATGTTATAACTTGGCTTGGAGAAGAGGCAGAACTTCAACCAAAACCCGAGGAGTTTAGACCCGAACCCGCATTTGATCCTGGTTTAAGATGAGCGTTGCATGGAACCCGAGAGGGTTTCTGACACGCTCCAAGATGCGGAGGTGTCGGGAAGAGAGAAGTTGGCAACAATCTGCCGAGAGAGAGGTTAGGCAGTAACAGAGGATTGGAGCAAGGAGAACTCCAAATTCATACAGGGACTTGGGCTAGAAATTGGAAGACTTAGTCTTTAGGTAGTCGACTAAGTTTGGGCACAGTTTCAGGGCAATGCACGTGGGAATATTAAAATGGCACGGGGATACTTTTGGGTGTACAAAACAGACACAAACAAGAAAATAGTGCAGGGGATATGGAAAGACTTCTGCACAACTTCCAATGCAGGCAATCTGGGAAGGTGGAAATTGGCAGAAACTAACTCCAATGAAAGGGGAAGAAAATTCAAGTGGTTTGAGGGAAAATTCACGGTTAGATTAAAAGATATGAGGGATTGAAAATTGATGGACAGAATTACCCGATTTTAGGAATTCAGGTAGAAGGCAGTGGAAAAACACATGCACAACTTTGATGGGGAGGGCCTGTGGATAAAATAGAAGAACAAAAGTTTTAGGGCAGTTGTTGTCCAAAGTTTATGCTCTGCCACATGCTGGAAACCTTAAGATGTGGGCCACATTTTTGTAGAAGCACGTTTGTCCAAAACAGGTCCAGAAGGTGGTCGAAACGGCTGCACAAGCCTCAAAGGTCAGCTTGGGCCGAAACCAAAAATGTTGTTTTCATCACCATGGATGTTTTGATCACCCTTCCATGCCACAGGTACACTAAGTACCCTTACATGTGCAAAATTTAAGCTACTAATTATCCTCCTAATTGTTACATAAAACTAACTAATTTATTACACAAAGTTGTCTAAAAGAAAACATGTTTTCCCCTTCATGTTTTGGTGATTTGGGGCCACCTTAATGTGCCACCCTTGAACTCCTCTTCCTTCATCAAGTGTGGTTGGCCCATGAAATGCATCAACCCCACTTGACAACTAGGGCTCACCATGCCCTTCATCTTTGGCTTCTTGATTAAACCTTTATAAAACAAGCTTCCTACAAAATCAACAAACTCATTAGAAAATAGTTTGCTTCCGCTTCTAGATGTGCTAATCCGTGGCACATTAGTTTCCCGGCTCAGATGGACCCCCAAAGCTTTTTGGATTTTTTTGATGATCTTGGTGGCTTTAAATCAAAACGACTTCTCAAGCTTTCCAACAAAAGGTAGAATATTAAAATTGGATGTCGTTTTCCTAGTCAAGTACAGCCAACACAGAGAGGGCAGCACAACCTACCCAGGAAACAATCTTATTAGTTTTTTTTTTTATTTTCACGCGTTTGTTGCATGGATTTGCATGAGAAATTCTAGGGTTTTCTAATTATTTTTTGTGAGGGAATTTTGGACATTTCCTAGGAGCTTAATGAGCTGAAGGATGAGGATCCCATGAAGGCTCCTCATTGGTCTATCTTTGATGCCATGGATTGTGCTTCTTGGAGATGTTTTGGGCCGTCCGATGAAGAACGTAATGTTTCTTAGTTTTCCTATTTAATCTTACCTATGCTGAATGTAATTCTCAGATTTGATTGAATAAAGATTGATCTTTTCAAATTTGAATCTCCCCCTTTGGAGTTTTTCCTCCAAAGACTCGGTCTCCGAAATTCCAAATCCGGCCACCGAGAGACACCCAGAGTTGATTGTCTTTCCAAGCTAAGACAATCTATCCTTACCACATTGCTCCAGCCATCTTCGTGGTCTAAGGGTGAGAGTGTGGATCATCAGTTCAAGCAAATCCCCATTTTACTGCAAATCCCCATTTTTGACCATTTCGCATTTGTCTTCAATCTCCCCTTCACAATCCCCAAACCATCCGTGATAATTTTGCCAATTTTTGTGGCATACTTCCACCCTTATTCATTTAGAAAACTTCCAAATTTCAGTTCCAAACACATCCTCGTTTACAAGTTACAATCATTTCAAATTCATCCTTATTTTCCCGGATCCTCTTAACCGTTTTCACCATCTGTCAACATATCTTTAAATCCGTGCGTAAGAATCCCGTAAATTTTGGAGATCATATCTTACCTTCATTCTTTAATATCTCTTCCAAATTTTTTTTAACATCTCACTCCCGTTTCCGAGATCCAAGCGCCTAAAGTTTATCCCAAATCTGATTTTTCGGGTAATCCCTAAAAATCTGCCAATCCAAAATATTTCCATTATTCCCATTCCTATTTCGTGTCAGCCTCTTTGTTAAACCAAGCACATGTCATTCATGTAATAGAATATGACATACTTCATTTGAATGTCCTTTAAAATTAGAAGGTAAAAATAAAAAAGTCAGTCAAAGATGGGTTCCCAAAGGAATCAAAGCTAACGTTCAAGGACCCAAAATGGTTTGGGTACCTAAAAGAAACACCTAAATTTCGTTGTGTAGGTGGAAGTCTCCCTTTCAAATAATCTATGGTATCTCGACATTGGATGCTCGAGACATATGATGGGAGTTCCTCAAAATTCTCTTCCATCAAGCAAAAGAAAGGAAACGTCACTTTTGGAGGGAATCAAAAAGGGAAGATAATTGGGATTGGAAGCATAGGTAACACTTCCTCTCCTATCATTGAAAATGCATTATTAGTTTACGGTTTAAAACATAATCTCTTGAGTATCAGTCAACTATTTGATAAAGGATATAGACACTTCGGTCGACACATTACATGCCGTTGAAAAGTTAGCCAAAACGTGGGGAAATCCGATCGGTGGATGTAAAGAGAAGGTCGATTTTGTTTAATTAAGGACGTAAGAAGGCATGGTCTGCCATTCCCCTACAAGCATGGTTCCTTCTCCCTATGTTCTACTCTAAGTTCTCACGATTGATCAAGAGAAGAGAGAGATTGAGAAAGAGAAGAAGTCTTGCGAGAGAAAACTAGTAAGAAAGTGAGATATCTCAAAGGAGAGGAGAAAACTCTAAGGCTCTCGTGGAAACTGAAGTTCAAGGTAACATTTTTCTATCCTCTTAAGTTCTTCTAAGTTCAGTAATGTGTGTTGCATGTTTATTTGCATGACATGTTTGGTGATGTATGCTTATTTCATGTTATGTTTGATGCAATTTAGTGTTGTTTTCATAGTCACATGGTCATGCATCATAGTTTTACAAAATGTCTACGAATTATTTTCATGCATGGTCTTACAATGTAGTTGAAGGTAAACGAGATATGATTGGTGGTATGGGACGCCAATTATGTTTCGTCTTCGATGAATTAAGAACTTGAATAGAAGAAGAACAGTAAAGTAAATGGTTATTGCAGGCCTGAGCACTCCAATTAGTAAGTAAGTGGGCCCAGGCCCCAGATCAGTAGAAGTTGAAGTAGGTGGAGGGAGTGTTCTTGAGATCCTGTAATATTTCCAAAGATAAAGAAAATATGAAACCTAAGAAACATGAATGAAATTGTGCATTGTTTTAACGACATAGCATACTAATGCATTGCATTTTTAGTTATGTTTCTTACTGAGTTTTAGGCTCATAGTTTAGGCTTTGCAATGTAGGGAATATAATGGAGGAAAGTGTGCCAATGACTGATCAAGAAGTTAGAGCATATGGGTGTTCAAATGATATAGTTTATTGAGCAACGACCGATGGGGAGTGATGTATGACACACACAGATCTTTTATAAGAATGTTTAGAATGATTTGAAGATGCAATTAAATGTATACCCTTATTTTGGTGTGGTAGATTACAAAGCTTTTGAAATGAATGTATTTTAAGTTAGAATTATAGTCTTCCGCTGTAAGTTTTGAGTAAGTAAGTAAGTAAGTAAGGAAAGCAAGTAAGCGGTGACTCTGGAATCGGGGCGTTACAATTATGGTATCAGAGCAAAACACACACAAATAATATAATAGATTGCACTAACAGTTAATGAGCCTAACGCTGCAAACATAATATTATAGATTAGTTTTCAAACAAAACATTTCAATTTACATGGGTCGCCCACCGGTCAAAATTGCACTAACAGCTGCAAACTTCCGTAATGGACGTACTTCACCACCTCAAGCCTCTATCCACGATAAGTAGAATCCACAATATCTATCTCATCACCTACATTACCAAGCTTATTTAATGAGCCTAATGCTCAGTAAGTTAATCCATAATAATAAAACATTTATGAGACCTTTATGCATATGCTGCTTTATAAAAACAATGCAATTTCGGTATCGTTCATTTCATTTATTTTCTTTCACTTAACAGTCCAGTTAATGTGGGTAATACCATCTAGGGGAGAGTATGCACCATTTGGTCCAACCTCTTGGGACAGCCAAACTCAAACCCCGCCCAACATATAACTATTTACGTACATTTTGTTCATTTTACTCTTTCATTGGTTTGATCGTTGAAGGTACCACGAGAGAGAGTAGACACCATTTGGCCTCTCTCGAGGCAGTCTAACTCGAGCTCCTCCCTCAACGACCTGTTGCATATTATCATGAAAATCATTTTCGTATTTTTCTTAAAACCATGATGCATGAACAATTAAAATGCATGAACATGTTAACATGCAATAAAATATATAATTAAAAAATTGCAAGCATTCTAAACATGTATCTTTATTCTAACACCAAAAATCAATCAATCATCAAACAAGGCACACAAACATATCCTCAAATGAATTGAGGTCGGTGTATTGTGCATTACACCCCAAACAATCCAGAATATTGTAAAATCATAAAATTCTAATCTTTGTAATTTAGTCCCCTTTAGGGCCAATCACATGCAACATTAACTTACCTTAAATCCTTAGCCTTATTGAAAAACTTGATCAATATGTTGCTGCACTTGAAAACCTAAAACACAAGTAACATAATTCATTAATTTTAAAGTATCGCTTTGGTATAACATGATCTTCAATCGATTGTAACTTTAGCTAGACTAATCTAAATAATGCGATTCAGGTTTTTGAATGTTTCTTGAGATGTCTACTCCAATTCATCAGAAGACATCAAAGTATTTTGAAGCATCTAAACATACGTTATATGCCTACTTCAAAAACTATCCAGATGCATTATTTTCGAGTAACTGTTGTATAACAGAAACTTCAACCGGTCATAACTTAAGTTATACTTCTTGGATTGAGGCGATTCACGTGTACTTCTTCTCCTTAAAATGTCTATTTCAAATCATCAGAAGATTTTCAAGTTATTTGAAAACTAGAACTTCCAGTAAACTTACAAACTTTAAAACTGCCTGATTTTCTCAATTTTTTTTGCATAATCTTGATATAAAAAACACCAACATGCTTAATTAACCATTCCGAATCAATTCATCAATTTAAAAATGTTCTTAGGGTTAGAATTGATACCTCAGAATAGGGAAGATCAAAACCGAAACCCTTGAGTCGTTTGTTTCCTCTTCTTTACTCCTATTTCCTTCTAGAGTGAACCAAACTTGCTTTAAACATAAAACTCTTCACCAAAACTTTAATCCAACAAAAGAACCTCACTTAATCTTCCAAAACCAGAGAGAATCAGGAAGAGAGCTGAAGAATTCGTGGGTTTCCATATCCTTTAACTATGGTTAGCTTTAATAATTAATTTAGATTAGTATTAACTTAAAATTCAAGGCTATTAATACATAAACATATTTATTAAGATGTTAGGATCTCGTTCCTTCAAAAAGTTTGGGTATTACATTGGGCTTAAGGCTATCGGCTTAGGGCTTAAAGGTAATAGCTTTTAAGATATTTGCTCAGGCCTTAAGGTTTAGGACTTAGTGCTTAAGTAGTAGGGCTTAGGGGTTTTAGTTTAGGGTTTTGGACTTACGGCTTAAAAGTTAGGGCTTTGGGCTTTTGGCTTATGGATCAGGGCATAAAGCTTTGGTCTTATGGATTGTGGCTAAGAATATTGGGCTGTGGGGTTTGGGCTTAGGGAATAAGGCTTAGAACTAAGAACTTATGCTTAAGACTTAGGGCTTGATGCTTAAGGCTTAGGGCTCAGGGCTTAAGGCATATGGCTAAGCCCTTAGGGGTTAAGACTTAAAGCTTAGGCCTTAGGGCTTAAGCATTAGCACTTAGGGCTTAGGGCTTAGGGCTTAGAGCTTACGGGTCAGGCGTTAGTGCTTATGGCTTATGGCATTGGGCTTAGGCTTTGTGCTAAGGACTTAGGGGTTAGGGCATAGAGCTTTGAGTTTAGTGCTTAGGGTTATGGCTTATGGCTTAGGGATTAGGGCTTAGGGCTTAGGGATTAGGGCTTAGGGCTTAGGGCTTAGGGCTGAAGGCTTAGGGCTTAGGGATTGAGGCTTAAGGCTTAGGGCTTAGGACTTAGGGCTTAGTATTTAGGGTTTATGGATTAGGGGTTAGTGATTAGTGCTTACTACTTAGGCTTTGGGCTAAAGGCATAGAGTTTAGGGCTTTGAGCTTAATTCTTAAGGCTTAGTGCATAGGGCTTACTTATTGGGGCCTAGGTATTAGAGTTTAGGGCTTGCACCATTAGGCTTTGGGCTTTAAGCTTAGGGTTTTCGGCTTGGGGCTATGGGCTTGCTACTTTTGCTTTGGGGCTTAGGGCGTGGGGTTTAGGGAATAGGGCCTAGAACGTAGGCCGTCGGCCTTAAGGATTAGGGATAAGGGCTTAGAGCATTGACATTAGGGCTTAGAGCATTGGCATTAGGGCTTAGGGCTTAGGGATTTGGGGTTAGGGCGTTGGGGTTAGGACTTTGGGGTTTGGCTTTGGGCTTAATTATTATGGCTTAGGGTTTACGGCTTAAGGCTTAGGGCTTTGGTCTTGGGGTTTAGGGCGTTAGGCTTATGGCTTTGGGCTTTATGCTTAAGTTAAAAGATTTAAACTTTGGGCTTAGCACTTTGGTCATAGGGATTAGGGCTTAGAGCTTAAGGTTCAAGTCTTAGGGCTTTGGGTGTACGTGAGAGAGGACTTAGGGCATAATGCTTTGGCTTAGTCTTTAAGAAGCTTTAAGATAGAAGGCAAGTTGCCCTAAGCCTAGTGTTTAGGACTTAGGGGTTAGGTTATGGGCTTAGAGCTTGAAGCTAAGGGTTTAAAGACTTGGGCTTAAGGTGTAGGGCATGATTAGGGCTAAG
This sequence comes from Begonia fuchsioides, assembly GCA_003255005.1. NCBI lineage: Eukaryota > Viridiplantae > Streptophyta > Magnoliopsida > Cucurbitales > Begoniaceae > Begonia > Begonia fuchsioides. The sequence goes on along the minus strand of QAOC01054248.1, from coordinate 226,237 downwards.
GCCTTTGGGCTTTAAGCTTAGGGAATATGGATTAGAACTAGGGACTTAGGAATTTTTGGGTTAACTCTTATGATTTAGAAATTAGGACTTTAAACTAATGGATTTGGGTTTTCGACTTAAGGCCCAAGGCTATGGGCGTAGGGGTCAGGTCGTAAAGCTTGAGGCGTACAGTTTAGGAATTAAGTGTTAAGGGTAAGGGGTTAAGGTTCATGCCTTTTACCGTAGAATTAAGGACTTTGGGCTTAGGATTATTGGCTTAGGGCTTAAGGCTTAAGGATTTTTGGCTTTTAGCTTAGGTACTAGGCCTTAGGGCTTCTGTCTTACAGATTGGTACCGAGGGCTTTGGGCTAAGGACTTTTGGGATTGTGCTGAGGGCATATGGCTTAGGGCTAAGGGCTTTGGTTTTAGAGCATTAGGATGAGGGGCAGTGTGCTTATGTCTTAGGGCTTTAGGTGTAGTGTTTAGGCCTTAGAGATTAGGAATTGGGGCTTTACGCTAAGGGATTAGGGATTTGGGCATGTTCCTTAGGGCTTTAGGCTAGATATTAAGGCTTTGGGCATGTGCCTTAGGGCTTTTGCCTTACGTCTGAGGGTTTAGGGCTTAGGGCTTACTTATTAGAGCTTAGGCTTTAGGGCTTAGGCTTTAGGGCTTAGTGGTTAGGATTTAGTGCTTTGGTCTTAGGACTTAGGGGTCAGATCTTAGGGTTTTTGTCATGGGGCTTAGAGCTTTGGGCTTGAGGTTTTTGGCATATGGTTTTGGTCTTATGGATTACGGCTAAGGGCTTCGGGCTTTATGCTTATGAGATAAGGCTTAGAACTAGGTAATTAGGGCTTATGGCTCAGGGCTTAGAGATTAAGACTTAGAGCTTTGGGCTTAGGGCTTATTGCTTTGGGCTTAAGACTTATATCTTTGGGATTAGGTTTAGGATTCGTGATTAGGGTTTTGGGTTTATTGGATTTTGCTTCTGTATAAGGGCTCAATGCTTAGGGCTTAGGGCTTAGGGCTTAGGGATTAATGCTTAAGGCTTTAGGCGAAGGGCTTAGGGGTTACGAATTAGGGCTTAAGACTAAGGCTTTAGGCTAAGGACATAGGGTTTCTTTAAGCTAAATGCCTAAGGCTTAGTGCTTAGGGCTTAGGGCTTTAAGATTAGAGATTAGGGCATATGTATTAGTGTTTAAGGTTTACATCTTACGGCTTAAGGCTTAAGGCTTTTGGCTAAGGGCATAAAGCTTTGGGGTTAGGGCTTTGGGCTTTGGGCTTAGGACTTATGGCTTTGAGCTTGAGGCTTAAGGCTTAGTGAGTAAGGCTTCTAACTAAGGGCGTATGGATTTGTACTTTGATGTTAGTGGATTGAGCTTAGGCTTAGGTCTTATGACCTTGGGGTCTAGGACTTAGGGCTAAGGGCTTAGGGCTTATGACCTTGGGTTAGGCTTTGCGCTTAGGGTTTAGGCCTTGATGCTTGGGGCTTAGGGCTTAAGGCTTAGGCATTGAGCTAAGGGCTTAGAGCTTAGAGCTCTGGGCTTAATGCTTAGGGCTTAAGGCATAGCCTTCCACCATAAGGACTAGAGATAAGGGCTTAGGGCTTAGGCTATAGGAGTTAGGGTTTAAGGGTTAGGGCTTTGGGCTTAGGCATTAAAGCTTAGAGTTTACGACTTAAGGCATAGGAATTTGGGCTTAGGGTTTAGGGCCTTATACTTATGTGACACGAGATAGAGATAGGAATAATGAAATTTTTTGGATCGGTGGAATTTTCGGGATTACCCGAAAAATCAGATTCGGGATGAACTTTGGACGTTTGGATCTCGCAAACAGGAGTGAGATTTTTAACGAAATTTGGAGGAGATCTTAAGAAATGAAGGTAAAATATGATCTTCAAAAATTAATGGATTCTCAGGCACGTTTTTAAAGATTTACTGACGATGGTGAAAACGATTAAGGGGATAATTTAGGGTTTTCTCAGTAGAACTGGGAAAACAAAGACGAATTTGAAATGATGGTAACTTGTGAACGGGGATGAGTTTGGAACAGATAGCTAGAGAAATGTTGTAAGGATAGGTCTTCCTAGCTCAGAAGGATGACCAACTCCGGTTGTCACTCGGTGGCCGGAATATGGGTTCCGGAGACCGAGTCTTTGGAGGAAAAACTCCAAAGGGAGAGATTCAAAATTTGAAAAGTAAAATCTTCTAAATTCAAATCTGCAATTACACTTGCATGGGGACGATTAAATAGAAAATTAAACTAAAACATGCTTATCATCGGACGGCCTAGATCATCTCCAAGAACACCAATCCATGGCTTGAAAGATGGACCAATGAGGAGCCTTCATGGGACACTCTTCCTATGCTCCTCCGCTAGCTCATTAGGCTCCAAGGAAATGTCCTAAATATCCTTCCAAATGATAATTAGCTAACTCTAGAAATCCCATGCAAATCCATGCAACCGACGTAAAAGAAAAACCCTAGTTCGGGAAAACAAAAATCGAATACAAAAACATAAAGGAAACAACTTTTATTCTTCAATTCTCCCAAAGGCTTTAGGAGTGCTATTCTTCTTTAGTGGGATTGGATAGGAATTCTCCATGTTTTTTCCAAGGCATTCGGACGTGGATTAGGCGTGAAACCGATCGTGGATGGCTCTTCTTGGGCTCTCTATGATTGAATCGTTTGATGGAGCAAACAGTGTCTAATTTAAACGTTCTACCACTCTCCAGAAACCTTAAAGGATTGGCAGAGCAAGCTTCGGAGGTCCAGTTGTGCCGGATCAAATTGTGGTCCTCATGCTTTGTTGCTTGGTCCACTAGCATGGGGGCTTCGACTCCTTCTTCCATCAGACCTCCATGATTTGAATTCAAAGGAAAGAATTGGAACTGAAAAAGGTTGAATTCTTCAATGATATAGGGAGCTACAAAATTAGAAAACACATTAGATAAACATTCATGACAAGAGAATTTTTTGGGCCCTCCATATCATGACATTATGGCTTTGGGCTTTCCGCTCAAATTAAAAGATTTAAACTTTGGGCTTAGGGCTGTAGGCTTAAAAATTAGGTCATAAGGCGTAGGGCTTATGGCTTAAGGTTCAAGCCTAAGGGCTCTGGGTGTAGGGGTTTGAGCAAGAACTTAGGGCATAAGGCTATGGGGTTGACGCTTTAAGATTTGGGCTTAGCTATTTGGGCTAAAAGCTTATTGCTTAGGGCTTTGGCCTTTGAACTTAAGGCTTAGAGCATTGAGCTTAGTGCTTAGGGTGTAGGCTTTTAGAGTTAGATGTTTGGACTTAGAGGTTAGCCATTAGGACATAGGGCTTCAAACTTGAGGCTTAGGGCTTATGAATTAAGCGTCAGGGCTTTGTGGTTTTAATGTTAGTATTATGTATTAGGGTTTAAGGCTTTAGGTTGAGGTCTTTTGGCTTGGGTCTTATAGATTTTGTTAGGGCTTTGATCTTATGGCTTATGGGTTAGGTCTTAAGGCTTTGGGCTTGCGATTTAGGGCTTTTGGCTGATTGCATATGGATTTCAACTTAAATTTGAAGTGTTTTGGCTTTGCTTTTAGGGATTTTTGATTAGCGCTTAGCACTTATGGATTAGGGCCTCAGGCTAAGTTCTTTCGTCTTAGGAATTTGTGGTGAACTCTTATGGTTTGGGAATTAGGACTTTCAACTAAGGGTTTTGGGTTCGTGGCTTAAGGCCTATGGGTGACGGTGTAGGGCATTGGGTGTTTATGGCTTTTGGCATATAATTTAGGAATTTAGGCTCAGGGCTATTGGTTTAGGGATTAAGGCTTATGTCTTTTAACTAAGAGATTTTGGGCTTTTAGGTTAGGGCTTATGGCTTTGGGATTGGTGCTTAGGGCTTTGGGCTAAGGACTTTAGGCAATGGACTTTTGGCATTGTGCTAAGGGCCTATGACATAGGGCTTAGGGCTTATGTATTAAGGCATTGGGTTGAGGGGTTATGTACTTATGTGTTAGCGACAGGGCTTAATCCTTAGTGCTTTGAGTGTAGTGTTTAGGGCTTAAGCATTACAGATTAGCGGTTAAGGATTAGAGATTAGGGATTAGGGCTTTAGGCTATGGCATTTGGGTCTTGGCCTTACGTTTTAGGGCTTAGGGCATACGTCTTAGGGCTTAAGAATTAAGGCTTAGGGCTTGAACCTTAGAGCCTAGGGCTTATGGCTGAGGGCTTAGATTTTAAGCTTTAGATCTTATGGCTCAGGGCTTAGGCTTAGGTTTAGAGCTTGGAGATTATGGATTAAGCTTAGGGCTTTGGGCTATGGGCATTCGTCTCAGATTGGGTTAAGGGCTTTTAGCTTTGAGTTTTGGGAGTAGAGTTTAGAGCTTTGGGCTTAGGGCTTCTTGCTAAAGAATTAGGGCTTTTGGGTTAAGCCTTAGGACCCAGGGTTTAGGGCTTTGGACTTTGGGTTTTGGGCTTTTAGCTTAGGTCTTAGGCTTTTGGGATTAGGACTTAGGGGTTAGGGCTTAGCTTGAAGCTTAGGGCTTAGAGCTTTGGGCATAAGGTTTTGGGCATAGGCCTTTGGCATTGTGGATTAGGGCTATGGCCTTCTGGCTTAAGGCTTAGCGGATTGGGCTTAGAACTAGGGACTTAGGGCATATGGTTTAGAGCTCAGGGCTTAGGGCTTAGGGCTTATGGCTTTGGTCTTAGGCTTTGAGCTTAAGGCTTTTGGGTTTATTTCTTAGGGCTTAGATTTGAGGGCTCAATGCTTAGGGCTTAGGGCTTTTGGCTTAGGACTTAAGAATTAATGCTTAGGGCTTTGGGCTTAAGGTTTTTGCCTTAGAGCTTTGGGCTTGGGGCATAGGGCTTTCGCTTTAAGGTTTAGGGTATAGGGCTTTGGGTTTGTGGGTTAGAACTAATGGCTTTGGGATTTTGTGACACGCTCGGGGTAGGGAGGAGGTGTCGGGGAAGATAAGGCAAAGGAAAACGAGCACAATTGCAATCTGCCGAGAACAGTGGGATCAGCAGAAAACAGGGGAGAATACTGAATGAGGCAACAGATGTACCCGTGCGTTTGGGCTAATATTTGGTGGACTCAAACTTTAAGGGACGGGCTACGCTTGGTCCAAAATTCAGAGCAATAGCACGTGTAGAACATAAAATGGCACGGGACTAGTTTCTAATACACAAACAGACAAAACAGGGCTTGGCAGTGCAGTAGGTAGTGAAAGACTTCGGCACAACTTTCAATTCAGAGAGTCTGGGAATGGGAAATTTGCAGAAATCAATTTCAATGAAAGGGGAAGAGAATGCAAGTGGTAAGAGGAAAAACACATAGGTATATTAAAATATATGAAGGATGGAAAATATGTGGACAGAACTGCCAGGTTTCAGCAGTCCGGGTAGAGGGCAGTGGACAAGATGAAGGCACAACTTCTAATTGATGAAATCTGGGAGTGACATGCAAAAGCAAATATTTCCAGATGTCAATGAGGAACTCACAAACCAAATATCATAACATTAGCACACGGAAAACGCAAGTTGGCACGAGGTGGCTTTTGATGCACAAAATCCACTAGATAAAGAAATAACAAAAACAAATAACACCAAACAGCAAAAGACCCAAAACAAATGGGATGGAGTGAGGGCTATGGGACTTCCAAGCTTGCCATAATCCTAATCAAGTGAGGAGGAGGGTTGGAACAAAGGCTTAGTGATCCTAGCTAAATCACCAACACCAAAGACAATCCATAACAAAAGATATTACTCACCTTTGGATGAAAAGCCGTGAGAAAAAGGGAGAGGAGCTTCAAGCTTCTTCTTTTATCCAATATTTTTCTGCCTTACAATAGACGTGGAGGAGGGTTTCATACTCCCTCCAAATTACACAAAAGAAATAAACAAAAATAAAAACCTAAAATTAGGGCAAATGAGTGGCTAATGTACGTGTTAGGTGGGAAAAGGGCCCCACCATCCACTTGCAAACCACCCAAACCCTAACTCACGTCCAACTACAATGAAAACACAAAGGAACTTGGAAGAATAGAACCTTCCATCAGTTCCAATAAAGTGGGGGTTGGATTGGTTCAAACTGAACCAAAAATCCAACAAGAATGGTTCAAACCGAACCATCCCTTAGGCCAAACTTCAAACCCTAGAATAAATACATTATTACAAGTATCCCAAACAAGAAAATGTCTCCAAGGGGACAAGCAAACCTTCATTGCTGGGCCTCACTTGCCAAACTTTGTGTGGCTCTAATACGTGCTCAAGGTTGATGAGGCTTTAGGCAAGGTTTGGTCCATCAATTCCTAGGCCAATCGGCGTTGATCATTTGCATCCTTCTTGGACCAAGGGTTGGGAACTTCCTTGGGCTGCTAGCTGCTGCTCCAATGGTGTAAAATGATGTAATTGGGCCTTCCTTTCCGTTGGGCCCAAACATGGCCATGGATCGGCCACCATGGGTTGGATGCTCCCGGGCCGCTCCATCTTCTGGATGCCTCTGTAATGGCATTCGTTGGCTGGGCAATTGTTATCCACATTTTGTACTCCGCCACATTCTGGAAACCTTAGGATGTTGGCCACATATTTGTAGAAGCTAGCTTGGCCAAATCAGGTCCTAAAGGTGTTCAAAACAGCCGCACAAGCCCCGGAGGTCATCCTGGGCCGAAACCAAAAGTGGTGCTATCATCACCTAGGTGGTTTGGATCACCCTTCCATGCCACGGATGCAAAAGAGTTGTCAAAAAGGAAGCATGTTTTCCCCTTCATAATTGGCTTCTTGATAAGCCTTTTATGAAAAGAGCCTCCTACAAAATTAACAAACTCATCAGAAAAATAGTTTGCTTCATCAATCAAGTTGTGCCATCCGTGGCACATCAGAGTGGTGCCATCCGTGGCACATCATTTTGGCTTATAGGTTAGGGGTTAGAAATACAAACCTAGAGCTTAGGGTTTATGGCTTAGGCTTTGTGTTAAGAGCTTAGAGCCAGGGGCTATGGGCTTAATATTCAGGGCCTAGGGCTCAGGACATGGGGCAGCCTTCAGGATTGAAGATAATGGCTAACGGCTTCCACATTAGTGCAAAAGGCTTTGGGTTTAGGGCATTGGGCTTAGTTAGTAAGGTTTTGGGTTTGCAGATTAAGGCTTAGGGCTTTGGGCTAAGAGTTTAAGGCTTTAGGCTTAATACTTTGGGGGTTGGGGCTAAAGGATTAGGTCAGGGCATTTAGCTTTGGGCTTAGGACTTATTGCTTTGATCTTAAGGCTTAGTGTTTAGGGCTTTTGGCTAAGGGCTTAGGGCTTTGTACTTTGGTGTTAGTGCATTGAGCTTAGGGCTTCAGTTTAGAGACTAGGGGTTATGGATTTGTGCTAAGGGCTTAGGGCTTTGGGCTAAGGGCTTTAGGCTTTGGGGCCTTGGACTTTAGGGCTTATGGCATAGGGTTAGAGTTTATGGCTTTAGGCTTAGGCATAGGTCTAAGGTTTAGGGCTTAGCGCTTAAGGCTTACGGCTTAGGGTTTAGGGCATATGGATTAGAGTTTATGGCTTTAGGCTTAGGCATAGGTCTAAGGTTTAGGGTTTAGCGCTTAAGGCTTACGGCTAAGGGTTTAGGGCATTGGGCTTAGGGCATAGGCTTTCGGCCATGAGGATTAGAGATTAGGGCTTATGACAAGTTCAAGTATGGGAAGGGGAATAAAATTGGCTTTGGGTGAGAAAGAAGGGAAGAAATGAGATAGAAATGGGTGATATTAAGGAAGGGAGTTCTCGAGTTGCATACAGAGTTTGCAACCAAGATTTGAAGGGGAATTTTAGGACGCGGGGAGAAGAGCTCAACCTGAAAAAAATGGGGGCTAACTCGACGGGAAACAGATTTTATGCATATGGCTTTCCGGGTTGTTTCCGGGTGATCGGAAAATGGAGAAAAGAGGAGGTCCTGCAAAAAATGGCGGTGAAGAGAGGTTGAACGGAGGAAGGAGCTCGGGGATTACACGCTCACCTTGAAGTCCACGTTGTGGTTGGAGAGTGTAGGACGGTTTAGCCTTCTATCTCGGAAGAAGACCAACACAAAGCTAGTTCACGAAAACCGACTTTGACTCACCGGATGCCAAAAACTAGAGAGCCGGAAAAGGGTCACCGAGAAGGCTACCTTGAAAAAAATTCTTCAATTCCAAACTCCCTTTCCAAATGCCTCACATGAGGTCTTAAACACATAATCAACAGCAAAGGAAAAGGGACCAATCGGATGGCAACAAGTTGCATTACCCGAAATGGACAAAACACAAAAGTGCATGGGAGGGGACAATTTCTAGACTTTACCCGATTTGGGTAGGGTTTGTCTTGGTTCCCTACCAAGGTTGCAGCCAAGCTTTTAGACGTGCCTTCCACTCTAGATAGAGAGGGAAAGGATGGCTGCCTCCAAAAATTCAACAAAAACCCACAAATGCCTACCGAAACTCGTTTCCATGCAACCCATGGAAACTCCAAACAAACCGGGCCTTAACACAAATAACACACGGGTTCATGAGTCCACTAAAACCCAAGCCAACAAAAAATGAAATGCAAATAAAATAAAGTCGTCCCCGACTTGAGGAAGGCTTCCTTCATGCTGGTTCGGTCACCCTCCTCTCGGTTGGTCTTTTCGGGCCTTGGTGATTTCCGTCATCTCCTCCTTTGGGTTCCTTTGTGATGGTCCATGCAATGAGGTTCTTTGGTGCTTCTTTGTCCTCCAAGATGGGCTTACAATTGGTGACTCCTTGCAGAAAACTACCTATAGAAAAGAATACCCTTGCTAGCATAAGCCAGAGCTCGAGCTCGGGTCATAACTCTGGGCGGCTCGTCTCCTTGAGGGTTTGTCCGGGGCATGTCGTCCTCTCGTGGTGCTTGAGGATTTGTCCTCAATCCCCAATTTCCTCCTCCTCAACTCGATCATCATCTTCATTTCCAACATACGGAGATAGATCTTGCACAGTGAAGGTTGCCAAAACTCCATACTCCCTGGGTAACTTAAGTTTGTAGGAGTTCAAATTAATTTTCTCGACTATCTTAAAAGGGCCATCCGCCCTCGGAGCCAACTTGTAGCTTCTTTGCTTCGGAATCTCTCTTTTCTAAGGTGCAACCAAACTAGATCTCCCACCTTGAAGTTTTTTTCTTTCCTTCCGCGATTGGCATAGTTAGGATACGTTCGGTTGGCTCTTTCAATAGCCTTACTCACCTTTTCATGCATTTACTTCACCACTTCGGCTTTCTTGGCTTCATTAGAATTAGTGACTTTGGTGGTCGGCAAGGGCAGCAAATCAAGTGGGCTTAAGTGGTTAAACGCGTAGACAACTTCAAAAGGGGTCATGTGGATGGAACAATGCACACTCCGATTATATGCAAACTCTATGTAAGGGAGTTGTAAGTCCCAATCCAATAGTCTTTTGTTCACTATGCTTCGAAGTAAACTTCCCAAGGTCCTACTAACAACCTCGGTTTGGCCATCGGTTTGGGGGTGGAATGAGGTATTAAAAAGGAGTTTAGTCCCCACTCTCCTCCACAAGGTCTTCCAAAAGGCACTCAAAAACTTGGTATCTCGATCCGACACAATGGACCTTGGAATTCCATTCAATCGAACCACCTCCTTGAAAAACAACTCGGCCACTGGGCTAGCTTCATCGGTCTTGGAACATGCAAGGAAGTGAGCCATCTTTGAGAAGTGGTCAACTACAACCATAATAGAATCCTTGGATCTACTAGTTTGGGGTAACCCTAGGATGAAATCCATGCTCAATTCAACCCAAGGATATCTCGGGATATGGAAGGGAAGGTAGTGGCCTTGAGGAAGAACTCTACTCTTGGCCTTTTTGAAAACAACACTTCTTTCCATCACTCGATATACATATGAAATAGGTGTGGCAAATAGAAGTTCTCCTTGAGGGCCTCCACGGTTTTCTTCTCCCCAAAATGGCTTGCTAGACTCCCTCAATGGGCCTCCTTGATGAGGGATTCTCTGATACTTCCCCTTGTGATGCATAATTTTCCTCCCTTAAAAAGTACCCATCCATGAGGTAATAACCACAATCCGACTTCTTTAAACATAATTGATACCCATGTCCAAAATCAAGATCATCCCTATAGTTACTCTTTATCCAATCAAGTCCAAAGAATTTAGTGGAAAGTTTGGTTAAAAGGACATACCTCTAAGAGAGAGCAGCAGCCACCATGTTACAATCAACCTTTTTATACTTTTTGATTTAAGGGTACCTCTCGAGGAACTCCACCCACATTTCATGTAGCCTATTTAGCTTTCTTTGACTCTTTATGTGTTTGAGTGCTTGGTGGTAGGTATGGATGATGAATGTAACAACTCTCATTTTATTTTAAGAATTTGTGATTTTAAGATGGAAATGTTTAAGATTATTTTTATGAATGTTGCTTGAATAATGAGTTATTAAGGTATTGTGGATATTAGTGAATTAGTAGGTTGAAGGTGATAAAGAGAATAATGTTCAAGAGGTATATGAGATAAAGTTATTTGGAAACGTTGGAAAATTAGAAACATGTGAATTGGTTACGATTGTGAATAATTAGAATCAGAATACTCTGTTTGGGGTGTATCACACCGTGCACCGGCCCATTTTTTTTGGTTTGATTTGTGTTTGTTTGAAGTCCATTGTTTGATGGTTGCTAGGTTTAAGTAAAGTAATTAAGTAAGTTGGGTTAAATATACTAAAGGACCTTCATGTAAGATCTGGTCGACCCCAAGATTTAGGAGGGGTCAACACAATTAGAACTTTTGGTCGACCCCAGGATTTAAGAGGGGTCGACACAATGAATAATTTCGGTCGACCCCAGGATTAGGGAGGGGTCGACACAATTGTAATGCTTTCGGTCGACCCTAGGATCGAAGAGGGGTCGACACTTTGTTTACCGGTCGACCCCAGGGTTTAGGAGGGGTCGACACAATAGGACCATCTGGAACACTTTCGGTCGACCCCAGGACCGAGCGGTCGACACAAAAGTATCGAGGGAACTTTCTTCGGTCGACACAACAGATGAGTGGTCGACACAAATAACCCTTGAGAATACTTTTGGTCGACAGAATAGACGAGCGGTCGACACATTCCCGATTTGAGTTGAAAAGTCAGCAAAAACGTGGAGAATCCTCATTGATGGATATAAAAGAAAGATTGATTTTGTTTAATTAAGAGATAAAAAGACATGGTCTGCCATTTCCATCCCATCACGATTTCTTTTCCCTATCTTCTCTTAAGCTCTCACGTTGGTCAAGAGAAGAGTGAGGTTGAGAGAGAAAGGAGATATTGTGAGAGAAAAGAGTGAGAAAGTGAAGGGAAGTGGAAAACTCTGAAGCTTTTGCGGAAACTGAAGTTCAAGGTAATGTTTTATATCCACTTAAGTTCTTTTAAGTTTAGTGATGATAAAATGATAGTATTGTTTGAATTGGTGGATAAAAACGAGTGATTTCATGCTAAGAGATAAGAAAAAAGTTAGAGTTTTGGAGATTCGGTCGATAAGTAGTAGGAATTAGGTTTTATGTACCTCATAAGAGTTAGAGTAAACTCTTAGAGTGATTTATAGCCGTTGGAATTACTCAATTCGAAGCTATTTGTAAAAAGTTATGGACGTCGCAAGTCACCATACAGAAACTGGGAAGAGCTGCGGTCGACCACTTTACAGGTTTGGTCGACCGATCCTCAAATTAAAAAGACACAGTCTCTGTTTGGTCGACATGGGTCGACCCCTTACAGTTTGGGTCGACCAAATCGGTGTTCAAACAGTGAATTCCCTCTGTTTTGTCCACATAAGTCGACATGCTTTAATTTTCTGAATTTGGTGTCTTTTAAGAAGTTATAGTAGACTCCTTAATGAACAATTTGACACCTTAATCATCAAGAATTGATCATTATCGAGGAAGTTATAGTTGTTCGAAGTTGGAATAGAAAGTTAAGACTTTATGCAATTTCTGATCCTCATATGATTTATATGTTTAGGTCATTTATTGGATTAAAAAGGGACTCAAGTGGATTGATTCAAGAAAGCAGCTAAGGTAAGTTTGCATTAAGATGGTTTGCCTCTTAAGTGGGACTACATTGCAAAGATTAGGATTATGTTTGATGTGTGTTGCATGTTTGTTTTCATGACATGTTTGGTCATGTATGCTTATTTTCATGTTATGTGATGTGATTTAAGTGATGTTTTCATAGTCACATGGTCATGCATCATAGTTTTACAAAATGTCTATGAACTATTTTCATGCATGGTTTTACAACGTAGTTGGAGGTAAGCGAGGTATGATTGGTGGTATGGGACGCCAATTATGTTTTGTCTCCGATGATTTAAGAACTTGAATATAAGAAACAGTAAAGTAAATGGTTACTACAGGCCTGAGCACTCCAAGTAGTAAGTGGGCCCCAGATCAGTAGAAGTTGAAGTAGGTGGAGGGAGTGTTCTTGAGATCCTGTAATATTTCCAAAGATAAAGAAGATATGAAACCTAAGAAACATGAATGAAATTGTGCATTGTTTTAACAACATAGCATACTCATGCATTGCATTTTATAGTTATGCTTCTTAATGAGCTTTAGGCTCATAGTTTAGTCTTTGCAATGTAGGGAATGTAATGGAGGAAAGGGTGCAAGTGACCGACGAGGAGTGATGCATGAAGAGTGTTCAAAATATACAGTTTATTGAGTGATGACCGACGGGGAGTGATGCATGACACACACATAATTATATTGTGAAATGTTTTGAATGTTTTGATGATGTAATTAAAATGTATACCCTTATTTTGGTGTGATGGATATACAAAGCTTTTGAAAATGAATGTATTTTAAGTTAAAGTAATTGTCTTCCGCTTTACGTTTTAAGTTATTAAATGATTATGTATTCTATTTAAAGGTGGAATTCAAATGTATGTCTTTATTATTCGACGGTTTTCCTTGTAAACTGTTTTTATTAACTAAAGATAGTAGTTTTTAGAAATTAAAGAAACAAGTTTTACAAGTGATCCACTTTTGAAAGTAATGTAAGTAAGTAAGAAATCATGTAACGGACTTGTTCTCGGGCTGCCAGTGAGTAAGTAAGTAAAGTAAAGTAAGGTAAAGTAAGTAAGAAGAGCAGCAGGCGGCGGCTCAGGAATCAAGTCATTACAATGAACTCCTTGGACGAGAGGTAGTGTTGCCAAACCTCCAATGCCATAATAACCGAGTAGAACTCCTTGTCATAGGTTGAGTAGTTAAGGATGACACCCTTGAGCTTCTCACTAAACTAGGCTATCGGCTTTCCTTCTTGCATGATCACGACTCAAATTCCTATCCTTGAAGCATCACATTCAACCTCAAAGACTTTGTTAAAATTGGGAAGAACAAGAATCGGGGCTTCACATAACTTCTTCTTGATAGTGGCAAAGCTATCTTGGCAACTAGAAGAGTAGTCTCTTCTTGGTGCAATTGGTCAATGGTGCCATAATGGTGCTAAACCCTCGGATAAATCACCTATCAAAGGAGGCAACCTTGTGGAAACTTCTTACATCTGAGACACTAGTAGGGGTTGGCCAAGTTTGGATGGACTCCACCTTAGTGTCATCAACTTCCATGCCATCTTTGGAAATAAAAAATCAAAGGAAATGAACCTTATCTTGAACAAATGAACACTTTTTCAAATTGCCAAACAATCCAGTGGTCCTTAAAGTGTCGAACAATGTTCAGACGTGTCCAAGATACCTTCCAAAGTCCAAACTATATACGAGTATATCATCAAAATAAACCACTATAAAATTTCCAAAACATTCCCTGAGGACATGATGCATAAGTCGCATAAAGGTGCTAGGCACATTAGATAGCCCGAAAGGCATTACTAACCATTAAAATAAGCCATACTTTGTTTTCAATGCCGTCTTCCATTCGTCCCCTTCCTTCATCCTTATTTGGTTATAGCCGCTCTTCAAGTCAACTTTGGAGAAGCATGAGGCCCCGCTCAATTCATCTAGCATGTCTTCAAGTCAAGGGATCGAGAACCTATATTTGATGGTGATTTGATTGATTGCCCAGCTATCAATGCACATTCGGAAGGTGCCATCTTTCTTTGGAACTAAAAGGACTGGCACGGCGCAAGGACTTAGTGATTTCTGAATGTATCTTTTGTCGAGGAGCTCTTGCACTTGCCTTTCCAACTCCTGGGCGTCTTCGGAGTTCAACCTATAGGATGGCCTATTTTGAAGCACCGCTCCCAGTTGTAAGTCGATTTGGTGCTTGATTCCTCTAAGTGGTGGAAGGCTGGGAGGCATCTATTCGGGAAACAGGTCTTGGTACTCTTCTAGGAGGGCTCGAACCATGCTTGGAGGTTCACCAATTTCATGCATCCGCTCATGAAACATCAAAATAATGATCGGCCCTACTTCTTGAACCACTTTCTCCAACTCCTTCTTGGATAGAAAAAAAATTGTTTTGGCCTCCAATTCCTTCTTGATTTTTTCATCTTTAGCCACTTGATCCGGTCCGAGAGGAACTAGTTTAATGGGCCTCCCTTGGAACTTGAATGAGTAGCTATTGGAATAGCCATCGTGAAGAACCCTCCGGTCGAATTTCCATGGCCTCCCCAACAAGATGTGGCTTGCACTCATCAGCACCAGGTCTCAAAGTGCCACATCCTTGTATCCTCCAATTGTGAATTACAAGTTGACTTGTCTCGTGACCTTTATGTCCTCTTTATCATTCAACCAACGCAACTTGTATGGACTCGGGTGCATTGTAGTCTAGATCCTTAACTTCTCCACAAGGCTCCGTGATGATATACATTGGTACAACTTCCTCCGTCTATGATTAATGAACATACTTTCCCTTGGATAAGGCAACGATTATGAAAAATGTTCTCTCTTTGAAATTCATCAACTCGGTCTTGGGAGGTTAAAACCCTTTGGATCACCATTAGGAGGGGTCCTTCTTGAGCTTGGAACATTTCCTCCTTGGATTCGGAGGCTTCACAAGCCTCCTCAATGATGTCATCTTCACTTTCCACCTCATTGGTCCCTTCTCTAAGAACCACGAACCTCTTGTTCGGACATAAAGTTGCTATATGGCCTTTCCCAAGGCACTTGAAACATTTAATCTCCCGCGCTCTCGGCCTAGCATCCATGTTACCCGATTTTGCTTTTAGTTCTTTCTTTTGGTTCCATGTCTTCACTACGCCCAGCTTATCTTCATTCTTGGGTTTTGGCTTGTAAGGGAGGGTGGCTTTGGGAATAAATCGGTTAGCCACACCCTTGCCCTTCCTCTTTGATTGCATTTTGACCTTGATGTTATCCATCGATTGGAGCTCCACTATGTCTCTGATGTCATTGTTGAGCCCACTTACGAATCTTGCAATAAATTTCTCCTCAGGCTCCTCTAGGTCACACCTTATTCTTAATGTCTCAAACTCGATGAGATACTCTTCCACCGTGTTAGTTTCTTGCTTCAATGATTGCATTCGTAGAAACAATTCTTGCTTATAATGACTCGGCACCAACCGTCTTCTCATGTACATCTTCATAGCTCTCCACGTGGGGATGTCTTCTTCTCCATATCTCCTCCTTTGGTTCTTCAAACTATTCCACCAGAGGCTTGCATAGCCATTAAGTTCCAATGAAACCAATTGCAACTTTACCTTCTCTGAATAGTTATAACATTCGAACACTTTGTCCACCTTCTCAACCCAATCATTAAAACTATCTCCATCACAAAATCCATTGAATGAAGGAATAGTCACCTTGATGTTCTTTAGCTCATCTTCACTGTTGTGGTGCTCATTAAACTCAAGCCCTTCTTCGGAATCATCGTGGTCTTGTTGCCGAGGCCTTCTCAAGCCATTTTCGGGCCTCCTCCGAGGAGCGGGTGTTTCAGGTGATCTCAAGGGGGGATACCCCACCTCCAATCTTTGGAAAATGACTTCAAAATTTTGATGGATCTCGTCAAGTTGACCTTGGATGCTGGACTTGGCCTCTCCCAAGTGGGAAGTGGCCGGAGGTGGGTTGTTAGGAGCAACCAGCTCTCGGGTGGAGTTATGGACAGCTCCACTTTGGGTTATCATATCACGCTTCAATCAACAAATGAAAAATGGAGAATATGGAAGGATGGTTGAGGAAAGAATGGCTCCGATACCAAATGACAAGCTTAAAGTATGAGAAGGAGAATAAAATGGGCTTTCGGGTTAGAAAGAATATAAGAAATGGGCCAAAAATGGGTGATATTAAGGAAGGGAGTTCTCGAGTTGCATATGGAGTTTGCAACCGAGATTTGAAGGGAGATTTTAGGATGCGGTGAGAAGAGCTTAACCTAAAACAAATGGGGGCTAACTTGACGGGAAACGGATTTTATGCAGATGGCTTTCCGGGTTGTTTCCGGGTGATCGGAAAATGGAGAAAAGGGGAGGTCCGGCAAAAAGGGCGGTGAAGAGAGGTTGAACGGAGGAAGGAGCTCAGGGATTACACGCTCACCTTCAGGTCCACGTTAGTGCTAAGGGCTTTTTGATAAGGGCTTTTTGGCTAGTGGCTTTAGTCTTAGGAATTTGGCGTTAACTCTTATGGGTTTGGAATTAGGACTTTTAGCTATGGGATTCGGGTTCTTGGCTTAATGCCTAGGGCTTAGGGCTTAGGGCATAAAGCTTAGGGCATAGGTCTAAGGTGTTAAGATTTATGGCTTTTGGCATAGAATTTAGGACTTAGGGCTTATGGCTATCAACTTAGGGCTTAAGGTTTGGGGATTTTAACCAAGGGATTTTAGGATTTTAGCTTAAAGCTTAGGTCTTAGGCTTCGGGATTAGTGCTTATGACTTTGGGCTAACGACTTTAGGCATTGTGCTATATGCTGATATGTTAGGATTAAGGTCTTGACAGGATTCAAGTGGGTGGAGGAAGAAAAGATCACCTACTCTGACATGCTTCTAGTATGGGGGGAAGCGATTTGAGCTAATTGGGTATAAAATGGGAAACAACATAGTTAACGAAAATGGGTGAATTTTAGAGAGATGGATCTCGAGTTTAATACTAATTTAACAACTGAGATTTGAAGGGATGTTTGGAGAGGGAATGGAGAGCTTAACCTCAAAATTTGAGATACAAAGCTTAAGGGAATCGGGAGTTATGTAGGTGAGAGTATGGAGTATTTCTAGTAAGAGAGAGAAAACAGAACATGGCTGAAATGGATGAACTTTGAAATGATGGTTTTCATGTCGCCTACGGAGTTTGCTCTTGAAATTTTTAGGGATGTTTATGGGATGGGTGGAGAGCTTAAAATAAAAATTTAAGGAAATGAAAGTTATGCAGATGAAAGAGTCGGGTTCTCAAACAGAATATTTGAAACAAGAAAGGGTGGTGTTTTGGAAAATGTAAGAAAACAATGATGGAGAAAAGCCAATGGGAAATTACACGCTTACCTTAATGTCCACTTTGGAGTGGCTGAAGACGTGTAGCAAGGCCTAGCTCACCCTTAGCTCAAAGGAAAGCAAAAACCAAATGAAACTCTCGGAATATCGCCAAATATTACTCACCGGAGAAACAACGAGTCTTGGGATAAAATCGCCAAGGAAGAGATGCACAAAGCAATCTTAATTTTCTCCAGTCAAAAAGTGCTACAAAGAGGTGCAAAGGGTGTTATTTATAGACCTTTGGCCATGATCAAAAAGCTCAATCCAATGGCTCAAAATTGTGTTACCCAATTTGGGTTTTGCATACAAGAACAAGCAAAAATGATGGCCTCCTTCAATGGGCAGGTGATGATGGCTCTCTAGGGTGGCTCCTCTGCACTTTCTCCTCCTAAGGGAGGCCATTTAATTGTGAGAAGGCCGTGCTTGCAGCTGGTTGCTAGTGGAGTTGGTTTACATAACCTTTTGACAAAAATAGAAACACAAAAATAGTAACCATCTCACACAAACTCCAAGCAAAAACCATGCCCCAAACAAAGGGCCCTTAAAGCTATGTTTGTGCAAAGGAAAATAAATGGATTGGGCTAATAAAAATGGGGAAGAAAGTTGGTCATCTTTAATTTGGGCTCGGGTTTGTGCCGAGTTCTCTGATCCGGCCTAAACCCGGCCTCTACCCGACCTCTAGTCACTTCCTTGTGCTTCTCGGCTTCCTTCTTGAATTCCGGAGCTATCCTCCCATTTGATGAGGTGCTTAGGTTGTTCTTCATCCTTTGGGCCTGGCTCCTCAATGAAAATATTGAATGCTTCATCACCTACAAAAAGAACAAACTTGTTAGAAAATCCCCGAGCTCGGGCTCGGGTGATTGCTTCTTGAGGGGATGAATCCCGAGGCATGTCATACTCTCGGTTGAAGAGGGGTACACCCAAAAGTTCAAGAAAATGGGTGAAGTTAGAAGAGGCATTTATTTGGTTGCATAAGTAGTTTGGAGCTGAAATTTTAAGAGTTTGTCGATGGATGAAGGAAGAGTTTATCCTCCAAAAATGAAGCTAAAGCTTAAGGGAATCAGATGTTATGCAGAGGGCAGTGGGGTATGCTCAAAGAGCTTGCCAGAAAAAAGGAAAGAGGAAATGATCAGAAACTTGGGGAAAGAACCGGGATTGAGGAAGAGCTTATGGATTGAACACTCACTCTAAAAACCACGGGGCGTGGCTGGAGATATGCAGCATGGATTAGCTAACACTAGCTCGGAAGGGAAGCCAACACCAAGGAGAGAACTCTCGAAAGTCGCTGGATATTACTCACCGGAGGGCCAAGTCTTGGGTGCCAGAAAACACAGCCAAAAAATTATGCAAGAAGCATGATTTTCATTCACCAAAAAACTGATAAAAAATGCCTCCAAAGAGGACTTAAAACTTCCTAAAAAATCTGAGAGAGAGGGGCCAATTGGATGGTCAAAACATAACATACCCGATTTGGCACAAAACATAAAAGGCCAGGGGAAGGACCTGGTGTGCCTTCGGTCGCGGGGATCGCGCTAAGGCTTACCGTGGATGCTCGGGATGCGTCCGGGAAGGAGGATTAGGGCGTGGATGGTGTAAACTCGGGCGTTATGGAAAACGGAGAGTATTTCACTCGGTAAATAAGGTGTTTGCGGAAGTGAGGTGATGGGTATGAGGGAATGGCTCGAGGGAATCGAAGAGTGGTCCGAGAGGGGAGAGATTGACGGTTACCGTGGTGGTGCGCGGTGATGGAGGTTGTTGGGAATGGAGGAGAGGTGGCGGCGGTCTAAACACTCAAGTAACCGGGAGTGTTTGGATCGGTAGACCTTGGTCGTGGCTCGGATGTTACGCACCGAGTCTCGGCTAAGGGTTGACGTTTGTTGGCCGGATGTGACGCACCGGAGAACTTGGTCGATTTGAGGGAGTTTGATAAAAAGGCTCGAAGCACTTGTATTATCAAATTTTCACTGCCTTCTAATCGAGGCTTACATCCTATTTAAAGACAAAATTAACTAAGGAAAGTAAATGGAAGGGCGCTCGGCCGTTAGATAGTGATCCGTGTGAAGGAGTTGAATGGTGCTCCTTTAACGTGCATGGGCCCGGTCCAAATGCGTGTGTACGAATAAGGTAAGGAATGATCAAGAGAGATTTGTAGTCGCTCGGCTGAATATGCCCGAAGATACGTGATCGGATGAGATCCCGCAAAATCCGGGATACGCGGGGATCTGGCCGAGCCGGGCTGGATCATGAGGCGCGCGCACGCTGGGCCGTGAGCGCGGGGCCGACTAAGTGTCTTCTGGACTTTGACTTGTGCGAACTCCTATCTTCCGCTTTGGTTGGACTTCTCCGCTTAGTAAAGGAGTTCTCGAAGCTTTGGGCACGGTGGAATATGGGCTTGGCCCATGGTTGTCCGAGTGAGTCTCCTTTCGGACACGCTCCGGATATCTTGGGATTTTCCGCGTGCGAATCCTCTTCTTGAAGCTGCAGAGGATCTCTTCTGATATTGTCTTGACGTCCGAAGATTTTGGCACGGGAGATTTATCTTCGAGTTGCTGGATGTCCGAGTGTCCTAGATTTGGCGTGCAGAATCCGGGATTCTGCGTGCTGTCCGAGAGCGGCGTTGCTGGGCCGGGCTTGCGCGCGTGCTAGCGCGCGTTCTTGTTGTCACTTCCGATCTTCTCCTTGATTCTAATGACTCTTTGGGCTGGGCTTCCTTCCTTCTTTATTTGATGGAGATCCACGCTATTCGAAGACCTCCGTGTGGCACTCGGCCACTTATTGGCTATGGGTGGCCGAAGGCCTAGCTAGACGCGGCATGGGCCGCGCCATCACCCGGATGCCAAGAGAGCAATGTCACGGGCTGCTCCCTATCATTCTCGGAGGGAGTTGCTGAATGTAATGTCCCTGCAAAACGAGCAACCATGTTAGTAAAAGCCTCGGTGGCCGAGGGCCCGTAGGTGTCGCGGGCTTCGGTGACCGAGGGGGCGGGCGGATGGGTCGTGTCATGAGCCTCAGTTGGATCGGACGGCACATCAGGACCACCACCTAAAACCTATCCGATTTTGATGGACAAAGTACAATGGTCCCCAAAGCTTGTCTCCAACATTCACCTTGGAGATTATCCTCCTTCCAAGTGATAGAGAGAAACAAGCTGTAACAAATCTCATGAAACCCACGAAAACCCAAGAAAACCACGGCTTACCCATGAAACCCATTAAGTTGTTTCCTGGGTAGCTTTCTTGTACTGGACTCTCTGTAATCACATTGGTTAACTAAGAAAATGGTGTCCACTTTTGATGTTTGAAAACTCTCTAAAAAGCTTGTGAAATCGGCTACATTTTGCATGAAGACGTTGTTTTTAGTGAAGTTGAGGACGACTGTCAAAATGGCTGAGAAAGCATTGAAGGTCAAATTGTGCCAGATCCAAATGTGGTCCCCATGTTTTGTTGCTTGGACCACTAGCATGTTGTCCTATCTCCACCAAAAGGCATCCAAGTTAGCACCCTAAAATGGCCTTAAACGGCCATGAACAAAATATAAAGTTTTGTGCCAAAATTAAACCCTAAATCTAAGTGTTACATTTAATTTTTCCAAGGGAACATTCTCTCTCCTTCAAGGGCCACTTGGGTCATGGCTTGACTTCAAAAGGGAAGGATTGGGCTGCTCCATATCCACCTTGGTTATCCTCTAATTTCTCATTTCCTTCAAATGGCTCTTGTGCCAAGGTTTGACTCCAATTTGGTGAAGGCTTGGAGCCGACCAAGGTTGAATTCTTCAATGAAATAAGGAGCTACAAAATTAGCAAACATATTAGATAAATATTTATCGCAAGATAATTTTAGGGCCATCCATATCATGTCAGGGCTTAAGCCATAGGGATTTACGTGTAGTGTTTAAGGCTTAGCATTCAAAGATTAGAACTTAAAGATTAGGGGTGAGGGCTTTTGTCTAGGGCCTTTGGGCTTTGACCTTAAATCTTAGGGCTTAGATCTTAGGGCTTAGGGCTTAGGGCATTTGACATAGAGCATAAGTCTACGGCCTTAGAGATTAAAAATAATAACTTAAGAGCTTTCCATATTATGGCTAAAGACGTTTATGTTAGAGCTTTAGGCTTTGTTAGTTAGGGTTTAGAGTTAACAGATTAGGCTTAGGGCTTTGGGCTAAGGGATTAGGTCAGGGTATTGGGCTTCGGGGTTAGGGGTTAGGACTTATAGCTTTGAGCTTTATGCTTAATACTTAATGCTTAAGGCTTTTGGCTAAGGGCTTAGGACTTTGTACTTTGATGTTAGTGCATTGAGCTTAGGGCCTAGGGCTTAGAGACTAGGGCTTAGGGCTTAGGGCTTATTGCTTTAGGCTTAGGGCTTTTAGCCTTAAGGCATATGGCTTTGGACTTAGGGTTATAGCTTAGGGCTTAGGCCTTAAGGCTTTAAGTTTAAGGTTTAGGGCTTTGGGCTTAAGGCCTTGTGCTTGGGGATTATGATTTATTTTAGGCCTTTGAGCTTAGGGCTTAAGGGTTAGGACAAATGGCTTAGGGCTTACACCATAGGGCATATGGGATAAGGCTTAGGGCTTAGGGTGTAAGGCTTAGAGCTTAAGGCTTTTGGCTAAGTGCTTAGGGCTTTAAACATAAGGTTTAGTGATTTGCACTGTAGGCTTAGGGATTTGGGCTAAGGGCTTACAGGCTTTCGCTTTCAGCTTAAGACTCAGGGCCTAAGGCTTAGGGCTTAAGGCTTAGGTTGCAAGCTTAGGGCTTTAGGCTTTGGGTTTTGGTGTAGGGCCTTGGGCTTGGGTCTTAGGGCTTTGGGCTTGGGTCTTAGGGCTTTGGGCATAAGGTTTAGGGCTTTTGCCGGCTTAGGGCTTTGGTTTAAGGGATTAAGGCTATGGAGTTAGGGAATAGGACTTAGGACTTATGGTATATGACATAGCACTTAGTGCTTAGGGATTAGGGGTTTAGACTATGTAGTTTGGGCTTTAGGCTTTGGGCTTAAGAATTAATGCTTAAGTTTTAAGGCTTAGGACTTTTTTTTTTTTTTTTTTTTTGATAAGTAAGTGTGTATAGAAAAGGGAGAAGAGAGAAACATGAGGCCCGAGAAAGAGGAGGAAACCACAAGATGGAGACTCATCCAACAAAACTCGGGGAAGAAAAGGGAGAAGAGAGAAACATGAGGCCCGAGAAAAGAGGAGGAAACCACAAGATGGAGACACATCCAACAAAACTCGAGGCAGCCATACATTACAACCAAGAGAATTGGAGGGACCCGGGAGGAGACCGGGACAACCAAATCAGCAAATGCAGTCAAAGCAACGAAAGCAAGAAGACTACAAAAGACCAAGATAGATAGAGCGACCTGCCCTAAGACCAGAGCCAAGCAAAGCAGAAAATAGAGCAACAGGAGAAAATCCAGCTATGAAAGAGATGGCAGAAGAAGGCTATCTTAACCGGGAAGTGAATAATAGGGGAAAGCAAGCGGATCCACCAAGTCAGGGGGAGCGCTTTCGACTCTAGAAGAGAGGGCGGGGTAGACATGGAAAAGAATTTTAAAAACCTTTCTCTCGATGCAATCAGCAACATGTTCCGGGTGAGCGTGAGAGGACTCAAAAAATCTGGAGTTTCTTGTTGCCCATAAGTAATAAACCGTGGCAGCAAGGAGGCATTTAAGGGTAAAGGCTCGTTTTTTGTTTCCCATCTTACCCTCCTTAATAATCCACTTAAGGGTACACGCAATAGTTGACATTTTCCTTGTGAAGCCAAATTTCAGCTTAACGGTATTCCAGACTTCCTGAGAGAAGCAACAATCAAAGAAGATATGGCTAGATGACTCAGGATGAGAGTTGCAAAAGAGGCAGCCCTCGACGGCATCAAGGAAAGGGAGCCAATCCCTTGTAGCAAGTCGGTTATGGAAGGCAAGCCAAAGGATGAAGCAATGCTTTGGAATATAACATTTACTCTAGATGGCTTTGAAAGTGGGTTTAGTGATCCCCACGGGCCTGAAAAAGTTATACACGTTCGAGGGACCCTTGGACTGAGCAGATGAACTCCAAGCAACAAGGAGGGAATCACCATTATGCTGAGAACCCGAAGTACTAAGAATTAAATTTCTGATCTGGAGCAGCTTTTTGATCAAAGGAGAAGCTCTATAACCTGGAGACCAATCCTAGAAATTACCCGGCTTAATGTAATAATGTTGCAGCCAACAGACACAAAGAGAATCCTTTTTCTGATGAACATTCCAAAGCATTTTTGCAAGGAGTACGGAGTTCCAAACTTCAAGATTTTTAAAGCCCAAGCCCCCCTCCTCTTTCGGCATACAACATAAGTCCCAGGAAATGTTAAAATATCTTTTACCCCAAAGGAAGGTTCTGCATAACTGTATAAGTCTCATCTGAACAGCAGTCGGGAGGTCAAAAACCGACATCCAAAAATATTCCACACCTTGAATAACACTTCTAATAAGCTCCGCCCGACCAGCATAAGAAAGAGATTTTGCGCTCCAAATATCAATGTATATCCTGATTTTGTTGAAGAGATCCTCATAATTATTTTCATTTAACTTATGTGGGGAGAGAGAGATACCTAAATACCAAAAAGGCAGCGACCCTTCCTCGAGGCCAGAAAGGCTTTTGATTTCAAGCCGGAGATCATTAGTAGAACCAGCCAAGTAGAAGCTCGATTTAACGATATTTAGGGAGAGGCCCAAGGCATCACTGAATTCATATAAACATGATAGGATACTCGTAACAGAGGCTTAGGACTTTGAGTTTAGGGTTTGGGGTTTAGGGCTTTTGGTGTATGGCTTTGGGATTAGGGATTAGTGTTACGCGATTTAGGCTTGGAATTAAGGCTTTGGGTTTAGGCCTTATGCCCTGTGTCTTAGGGCTAATGCTAAGGGCTTGGACTCAAGGCTTACCCTTTTGAGTTTATGGCTTAAGGCATAGGGCTTTGGGCTTAGGCCTCTGAGATTAGGGCTTAGGGCTCATGGGTTAGGCCTTAGCGCTTAGGGCTTAATGCTTAGGGCTTTGGTCTAAAAGGCTTTGGGCTTAGATGTTTGGGCAAAGGGATTTTAGATTACGGCTTTGGGTGTAGGGTGTAGGACTTTTTGCTTAGGGCTTCGTTATTAGGGATTAGGGTCTTAGTCTAAAGGATTAGGGTTCAGTGCTTAGGGCTTAAAGGCTTATGACTTATAGGTTTGAGATTAGGGCTTATGGCTTAGGATATACGGCTTTGGGCTTTGGGCTTAAGGATAAGAGCCTAGGGCTTAGGGCTTTGGACTTTGGACTTTGGAATAAGGTTAAGGGCTTATGGCTATAAAATTTAGGCTAGTGATTATGGCTTTGAAATTTTGGCTTTGGGCATTGGGATGGGGTTAGGGCTTTACTTGTAGGTCTTAGACTTAAGGGCTTAGAGCTTGGGGCTTCGACATTAGCGCTCACGGCTAAGGGCTAATGACTTAGGGCTTAGGGCTTTGGGCCTTGGGCTTAAGACTTTGGGCCTTGGGCTTTGGGCTTTGGGTTTGGGCTTTGGGCCTTGGGCTTGAGGCTTAGGGCTTGAGGCTTAGGGCTTAAGGCTTAGGGCTTACATCTTAGGATTAAGGGTTTTGGGCTTAATCTTATGGATTAGAGCTTAGGGATTTAGGATTTGGACTTTAGGCTAGGGTTTAGTGCTCTAAACTTTTGGCCTAGTGCATTGGGATTAGGGCATAGGGCTTTAACATTAGCTCTTGGAGCTTTGAACTTTTGACTAAGAGCTTAGGGCTTTTGGCTTGAGGCTTAGGTCTTCTAGATTAGGGCTTCAAGACTTTGGCTTTAGGCTTAAACCTTACGGCTTTGGGCTTTGGTCTTTAGGCTTAAGACTAAGGGCTCAGGGCTTAAGCCTTTTGGCTGTGTGCTTAGGGCTTAAACTTGGTCTTAGGGATTTGGGTTATTGCTTTAGGTTTAAGGATTAGGGATTAGGGCTTAGGGCTTAGGTCTTAGGTTTTAGGGCTCACGACATTGGTCTTCGGGCTTTTGGCGTAGATGTTAGGGCTAAGGCTTTTTGCTAAAGGTTTTTGGCTTTTGGCATAGTGTTTAAGAGATGAGGGCTTAGGGCTTTGGGTTTCGGACTAGCGTCAAAAGCATAGGGCTAAGGGCTTTTGCGTTTAGGCTATGGTTAAGGGCTTTTAACTTTTGGCTTAGGGGATTAGGATTAGGGCATTGGGGTAAAGTCTTAGGGCTTAGGGCTTTAATCTTAGGGCTTAGGACTCATGGTGACACGTTTCACTAGGGGAAAATAGGAAGAAGGAATAAAATAAGGGATGAGGTTCTCGGAAAGGAGGGAAACCGAGAAGGAGGGTTTGAAGGGTTAACAGTGAGTGGAATAATAAGGTGCGGTCCAAATTTGGAAGAGAGCACTTCATAGGAGAAGAAAATATGTGAAACGGAACGGAGGAAGCTCGAAAAAGCTACCCAGGTAAGTAACCCGGAATGTTGGCCGGAAAAGGAGAATGAAAACATGATGGATTGACATGCCATGGGATGCCCTGCATGGAGCCACACCTCAAGGAGCAATCACCCAAGCTCGAGCCAAGAAGTTTTCTAATCAATTTGTCTTTTTTGTACGAAATGTTGAACGCGGAATAACTATGGAGGAACCAGCCTCGAAAGACTTGGAGCAGCCAAAAATCTTCTCACTTCGAGCTTGGAACACCATGGAAGAAAATGCAAAGATGAGGCAAGGGAGGAAGGAAACCCTGGTACATGCCAGGTGTAGGTCGAGCATAGGTCGGGCCCCATGGAGCATGCCGCCAACCCGACCGGCCTTCCCTTTTTCTAGCTTAATTTATCTCCTTTTAAATTTGGAAAAAAAAATATTTAGGGTTTTGTGGGTTTTGCATGGGTTTGGTGTGGGTTTCATGGGTTTGGAGTGGGTTTTAGCTTTTGGCATGGGTTTGTAATTTCGGGAGTTTTGGTTGGCAGCCGATGGAAGGGGATCCAAATTTGGGCACCACTTCCCCTTCGTCTCCCCCAAATCGGGTATATGTTGGGTGGTCCTTTCCCACATTTCTTTTTGTGCCACGCCAAATCGGGTAAGCACTTGTGTGCCATCCGATTAGGGCTCTCTTTTATCATGTGAAGGAGATTAAAACTCCATCATCACCGAGCTAGGTAGTCAGTTGAAATTTGAATACAAAAGTGCTTTGCATTTTCTCATTGGCTGTGGTTTTTCTGGCAACCAAGACTCGGCTCTCCGATGGGTAATATCCGGCGACATCCAAGAGGTTCTCCAAGGTTTTCGCTTCCCTTCCAAGCTAGGGTAAGCTAGGCCATGCTACACGTCTTTAGCCACTATCCCGTGGTCTTAGGATAAACGTGTAATCCCCATTAGCTCATCTCTATCTCTCGTGACTTTACATTTTCTAACCAACCCTCATTTCTTCTCTAATAACCACCATTTAGGCACCTGATACTCCCCTCTGCACAACTTCCGATCCCCAAAGATTTTACCCTCATTTTTGGAGGTTAAGCTTTTCTCTCATCCACAAACAACTCCTCTGAATCTCGGTTGCAAACTCCATATGCAACCCAAGAACTCCCTTTCTTAATAGCACCCATTTCCAACCCATTTCTTCCCTCCTTTTTTCACCCGAAGCCCTTTTTATTCCTCTTCCCACTCTTGAAGCTTGTCATGGATTAAGAGAAAAATGGTCGTAAACTCACCCTAACATCCACAAGAGTGTCTGGAGTGTTGAAGCACGGCCTTACTTCTCTATCTCGGAAGAGAAGCCAATAATCAAAGGAAATCTTCTCTGAAACTGGATGTGACTCACCAGAATGGTGTGACTCACCAGAATGGAGGAGAATTTCGTGGGAGCTAGGGAGAATTCAGGGGAATTCTAAGAAAACTCAAGTTTCTAATATCCAAAAGCTGCAGACAAAAGTGCTAGGAGAGGGTTTATAGTACCTCGCAAAAAGAAGAGAGAAGATGCCATGGTTGAGTCAGCAAACTGACACGGAATGGAGGGGGTTTAGATTAAGGAAGTGGGAGAATCGGGTTAGGTTAAATGGAAAAACGATAATCCGATAATTCCAAAATCGGGACTGGAATTTGGATGGCTATAACTCATTGATGCGATCGATTTTATGGCTGAAATTTTGATTGGAACTCTAGGAGGAAGATAGGTGATTGTCCTCCAAAAATGAAGGAATTCTCGCGGATGGACCGGTTGGAAATCAATGGAACAGTAACGGCGTTTTTGGTGGTGGCCGGAAATCTGCCGGAGGAAAGAACTAAAACCAAACAAAAAATATTGATGGAAGGCAGAGCTTGTGACCTTCAACCTCACCCTAAAGTCCTTGAAGAAGGCTGGAGTATTCAAGCACCAAGAAACCTCCAGCTCAGAGGGAGGATTCCTTTGAGATAACCGACGGTGGCCGGAGGTGCGCCGGCTGCCGGTTTGAAGTTGGAAATGCTCGTGAGAGGGAGATGCTCAAAGCAACTTTAATTCAAATTCCAAATTCTCTTTACAATCACACAATGGGGGAGGTTTTATCTGCTGAGAAGAGTGGGGAAAAGGGAGGGAAAATTGAGGGCCAAAGGGATGCAACTTGCATGCTGGAAATTGAAATAAAGGAGGGAAAATTGGACCAATGAGATTACAAGAATGTAAAAGACACGTGATCTTGAATCTCCTCGGCCAATTTCCCTTCTTCCATGGCCCAAAATACTCTTCTTTTAGCTGAAAATACCTCATGCAAAACCCCATGCAAGCATGCAAAAATAAACAAAATAAAACCTATCCAAGAAAGGGTTCTCCAAATATCCAACGTAAAATTCACGTAAAAATTAAGCTAAAAATGAGATAAAATTCCTTCAATCCATGTAATATCCGGAGAGTTGAGTCTTGGAACCCTTGATCACTTTTGCATGGGACTCCAACTTGCCATGCAACGTGGTACTTCAAACGGTTTCGGGTTCGGGCTTGATTCTGGAGCTCTCAGTTTTTGGTTGCAAATCCTCCTTTTCTCCACGCCAATTTATCATGTGTTTTGGCCTTGTTTGATCCTAGAAAGTTGGCTTAGAAATGTATAATTCTTCAATTAATTTTCCTGAAAAATTAACAAACATATTAGAAAAATTCCGAGCTCGGGCTCGGGTGATTGCTCTGCTTGGCATGCCAATCCGTGGCATGTCATCTTCCCAGGGTTCTTGAGGATTTGACCTCAAATCCA
Source organism: Begonia fuchsioides (assembly GCA_003255005.1). Lineage (NCBI taxonomy): Eukaryota > Viridiplantae > Streptophyta > Magnoliopsida > Cucurbitales > Begoniaceae > Begonia > Begonia fuchsioides. The sequence continues at coordinate 197,695 of QAOC01054248.1, read as the reverse complement.
GTGGGAAGTCAACTCCATCTTGTTCATCTTCATCAAATCCAGCAAAGGGAGAAAGATCTTGAACCTTAAATGTGGCTGAAATTTCATAATTCCCGAGTAACATGAACTTGCATGTTCTTGGGTCGATTACCTTATCCACAAAATTCTTCGGGCTTAAGGCTGCCTTAAGAGTGTGCCAACTTTGAACAACTTCTAATTTTTAGTCATAAGATTTGATGTCTTTCACCACAACACCTTTATTTCCTCGGCAAAAATATTCAATAAACCGGTTTGTACTAAACAACCAAATAACTAGTTCAACACTAGTTTCATTATCCCAAATGTAAACCATAGTGTTTTCAATAAAATCAGCAAGGTATTCTTCTAAGTATTCATGGGACCAAATATGCATAAGTACCGTAATATCTCTGGAGCTATTAGTTAGCAAGGAAGGGTTTACTAACCACTCATAATGGGTGCTCTTGGCGGTCTTTGTAAACAACCCTTGTGCAGTCCGAAACAAATATAATCCATGGAAGTATTCCATTACGGATTCCAAGAACCTCATCCCATGATCATAGTTAGCTACCTCTTCCTCCTTGGTTCTTTTGATGAGTGGACCGTAGACTCCTTTACGAGAATTGCCAAATTGTCCCTCATTGCTTGAATAGTTCTCCATATTAAGAAGATCATAATTCTTCTTCCTTAAGCTCAATTCCGATTTGTAGATTTCCTTCATCCAATCATAAACAAAGTAATTAGTAAAGAGTTCAAGTAAAGAGACTAACCACCTTGAGAGTCTTTTGGAAATCACAACATATATAACTTTGTCTTTGTTTTCTTTGATCGGGACTCTTGAGTTCACTTGATCGGGTGTTCCTTCTCTAGTAGGAAGGGGCTCTTTCTTGATCAAAGTTAAATTATTCTTAGATGAATTCTCCTTCCTTGTGACCTTATCTTTGGCCACTTGTTCGGGTTCAAGAGGAACTAGCTTGATAGATCGTCCACCAAACTTAAAGGAATATTGGTTTGTAAAACCATCGTGCATAACCTTCCGATCGAATTGCCATGGTCTCCCGAGTAACAAATGGCTTGAACTCGTGGGAACCACATCACACATTACTTGATCCTTGTAACTTCCAATAGAGAATTCGATGCATGCTTGCTTGGTAACGTTGAAGTCTTCCTTATCATTTATCCAACGCAATTTATAAGGCTTCGGGTGAAGGACAGTTTCTAATCCGAGTTTATCAATTAACTCTCGGGAAGCTACATTAACACAACTCCCACCATCAATAATGATTAAACATACCATATCTTGAATTAGACACCTACTATGAAATAGGTTTCTCATTGGAGTTCTTCATGTTGGCTTTGGGCGGTAAGTAATCTTCGGATAACCAATATTAAGGGGCCTTCTTGTGCTCGGCATTCTTCCCCTTCGAATTCCAAGCTCATATCTGATTTTTCCTTCACTTCATCTTCACTGAAAACTTCACTTGTTTCCTCTCTAATAACCATCACACTTTTGTTAGGATATTGGGATGCAATATGCCCGAGACCAAGGCAATTAAAACACTTGATCTCCCGTTTTCAGGTCTGGTTATTTTCTTCCATCGGTTTAAGCTCACTATCCTTCTTTTGCAGCCAAGGTTGAACGAAAGGAATCTTGTTCTCCACCTTTGTAATAGGCTTAAAAGGAGTAATAGCCTTAGGACTAGCTCGGCTCACTATTTCATTGCCCTTTCTTTTTATTTGCCTCTCCACTTTCAAGGCAATTTGTATAACCACATCCATTGAGTCGATCAGTTGCAATTTCACAATGTCACTAATATCTCGGTGTAAGCCCCTAATAAACCGAGCTATAATTTGTTCCTCTGGTTCTTGTAAGTCACATCTAATTCGGAGAGTCTCAAATTCGGTAAGATATTCTTCCACGGAAAGAGATTCTTGCTTAAGAGATTGTATTTGAAGAAATAGCTCTTGTTTGTAATGAGCCGGAACAAATCTTCTCCTCATAATTGATTTCATCATTTTCCAACTATTAATACTTTCTTCACCATCACGTCTTCTATGAATTTTAAAACTATCCCACCATAGACTAGCATATCCCGTAAGTTCCAATGAAACAAGTTGTAATTTAAAATTCTCGAAATAATTATAGAATTCAAAAATCTTATCAACTTTTTCCATCCAATCAATAAACAAATCACCATTTCAAGATCCATTGAAAGGATGAATGGATACCTTAATATGCCTCATATTATCATCTCTGGAGTTGAGATCATGCAAACCATATTATTCATCATCCGACTCTTCGGACTTAAACTCTCGAGATCTTCTCGAGCTGTGATTCGGCCTTCTCCTTGGTGGTTGGTTTGGAGTAGTCCTCAAAGAAGGAGAAATGTGGTCCAACTTTTGTAACACCGTATCAAATCTTTTATTGAGCTCATCAATTTTTCCTTGAAGGCTGGATTCTGGAAGATTTGGATTCGGATGTGGATGAGATGAACTAACCAGGCGGCTAGGATCAATCGGATCCCGGTTTGGTTTGTAATTGGAACCACTCCTTGTTGTCATCCTTCAAACTTAAAATCACACAAAAACAGAGGTAAAGAGGAAGGTGGGGAGGGATTTATGGCTCTGATACCAAATGACACGGAATGGAGGGGGTTTAGATTTTAGGAAGTGGGAGAATCGGGTTAGGTTAAATGGAAAAATGATAATCTAATAATTCCTGAATCGAGATTGGATTTTGGACGGCGATAACTCAAGGATGCGATCTATTTTAGGGCTAAAATGTAATGGAACAGTAACAACATTTTTGGTTGTGGCCGGAAATCTGCCGGCGGAAAGAACTAAAACCAAACAACAAATATTGATGGAAGGAAGAGCTTGTGACCTTCAACCTCAGCCTAAAGTCCTTGAAGAAGGCTGGAGTATTGAAGCACCAAGAAATCTCCAACTCGGAGGGAGGATTCCTTTGAGATAACCTACGGTGGCCGGAGGTGCGCCGGCTGCCGGTTTGAAGTTCGAAATGCCCGTGAGGGGGAGATGCTCAAAGCAACTTTAATTCAAATTCCAAATTCTCCTTACAATCACACAATGGGGGAGGTTTTATCTGCTGAGATGAGTGGGGAAAAGGGAGGGAAAGTTGAAGGCCAAAGGCATGCAACTTGCATGCTGGAAATCAAAATAAAGGACGAAAAATTGAACCAATGAGATTGCAAGAATGTGAAAGACACGTGATCTTGAATCTCCTTAACCAATTTCCCTTCTTCCATGGCCAAAAATACCCTTCTCTTAGCCGAAAATACCTCATGTAAAACCCCATGCAAGCATGTTAGCTTTAAAAGTATGTTTAAAGTAATCAATTGTTTTTTATGATAACTATGTAAGATGAGCGTGAAAGATAAAATAAACTCTTTACTATGCTAATATTAGACTTATCTATTCATGAGAGATACCCTCTTTGAAGGGTACAATTAAAGTCTAACAATTTGTTTAAGTGCTGCAGAATTTTCATAGATATATGCAGTTTGTGTTGACCAATAGATATTTGTGTCGACCCTTTTTCATAGATATTTGTGTCGACCCCATATTACTTGTGTCGACCCTTAGATAATCCAAAAACTCAGCTTCACATAGTTTGTGTCGACCCATAGAGTTTGTGTCAACCCATAAGAAAATCCAGAAGCTCAGCCTTTCAGTGATTGTGTCGACCCTTACAACATTTGTGTCGACCCCTGTTATAAACAGAGGCGAGCCATTCTATCTATGTCTACCCTACCCAAATCAGTGTGTCGACCCAAAAAGGCAGTAAAGCGTGCTAAGTGTCGACCCATCTAAATTGTCTATGTCGACCCCAGATATAACACTATGTCGACCCTACCCAAATCTGTGTGTTGACCCATCCTGCATTTTAAATGTGGACTCTAAAGCTAGAGCCAACTCATTTTTGTGTCGACCTCATATTACTTGTGTCGACCCTAGCATTTTCTAGAGACGAATCCTTTAGAATTTGTGTCGACCGAACAAACAGTTTGTCGACCCCAACAAATTCCCGAGAAGATTTTGTGTTGACCCAAACAACATTGTGTCGACCCCAACAAATTCCAGAGAAGATTTTGTGTCGACCCCAACAACATTGTGTCAACCCAAATCGGCATATCAGCACCAATGGTCAGAAAACTCTCAACGGATATATTTATGATGTGTCTACCGGCTAGTGCTTGTGTCGACCCCAACAAGAATTGTGTCGACCCAACTTGACAGATCAGCAGCAAATCTATAAATAGATGAAGCGATCTCATTTAAAGTAACGATTTTCACGAGAGAAAAACTACGCTGAAGTGCTGCCAATTTTATTTGTCAAACTTTTACTCTCTCAAATCCTAGTACCTAAACTTGTATATCATTCTTGAGATTAAGTGAGTCGGTTTATTAAAAATCGTACAAATTGTAACTCGTTCTTTGAACGCTTATTGTAAAAGGGGTGACGCTCCTTCAAGAAAAGAGTCAAAAGGTTTTGTTGACACCCGTAAGTCAATCGGAGTGAAGCTCAAGGTTTGAGCGAGAAGGATCTTCAAGGAGGTACCTTGAAGCGCGGACGTAGGCAAGGTTGGCCGAACCGCGTTACCAAAACGGTGTCAATTTCTCTCTCTAAACTCTTATTTATTTGTTGAACAATTCCGCACTAGAGTTTAGAAATAACTAAACAACTCGCACGAATTTGACTTAGGAAATAAAAAGTTTAGTTAACCTAATTCACCCC
>QAOC01054248.1:179570-191806 GCA_003255005.1 Begonia fuchsioides | reverse complement strand
GGACTAACCAAGTAAAAGAAAACAAATTAAGTATGCTTGTGCATGAATATGAATTGTTTTCTATGCAAAATGATGAATTGGTTAGTTCCATGTTTACTAACATTACTAATGGTTTAAAAGTGCTTGGTAAAGTTTATACAGACGAAGAATGTGTTACGAAAATTCTTCGAGTCCTTCCTAGAGCATGGCAACCAAAGGTAACCGCCATCCAAGACGCTAAAGACCTCAAGATTCTAAAAGTTGAGGAACTCATCGGATCTCTAATGACTCATGAGATCACGATGAAAGCCAATGAAAAGGAAGCAATTAAGGAGAAGGAACCAACTAAGAAAAGGGACATCGCTCTCAAGGCTTCATCTAGTAAGCAAGAGAAAACTGAAAACGAAAGTGAAGAGGATGATGAAGATCTCGCCCTCATTACAAGGAAATTCAAGAGGTTCCTTCAAAGAAAAAGGATGAATGGAAAAGAGTTCCCAAGAAAGGAAAAGCACCCTAAGGAAGAAGAAAAAGAAGTCAAACGTTATGAGTGAGGGAAATTGGAACACTACAAGTCTGAATGTCCAAGAATCAAGAAGCACCCCAAGGTTTACAAGAAGAAAGCCATGAAAGCGACTTGGTATGACAATGATTCATCAAGCTCCTCATCTGAAGACGAGGAGATAGCTAACATGTGCTTCATGGCCAACGAGGACAAGGTACTTGACTCCTTTAGTGATTTGGAAAATCCTAATGAGGATAATGAATTTTTTTATGCTTTCAATGACTTATTTAATGATTTTAATATCTTGAAATCTAAATATAAGGAATTAAAAAAGGAGCATGCTACACTAGTTAAGACGCGTGATAGTTTTAAAATCGTTGTGAATGATGAGTTGGAAACTCTAAAGAAAAAGAACCTTGACTTAAATGATATAGTTGACAAGTTCACTAACGGTAGTAAGAACTTGAACAGGCTTTTAGGAAGTCAAAGGGTGACATTTAAAAAGGCTGGCTTAGGTTATGAATCACACACTTAGAAAAAGAACTATAAGAACTTCTTTGTGAAACCTAGTACTTGCAACAAATGCAATAAAATAGGACACCAAGCTTTTACTTGTCCTATGAACTCTAAAGTTAGAAAAACAAAGATTGTTGAGAAATGGGTTCCCAAAGGAACTAATGCTAACTCTCTAGGACCCAAAATTTTTTCGGTACCTAAGAAACTTGTTTGATTTGTCGTGTAGGTGGAAGTGTCCCTTGCAAAAAATTTGTGGTACCTCGATAGCGGTTGTTCGAGGCATATGACAGGAGACCCTTCAAGATTTTCTTCCATCAAGAAAAAGAAGGGGAATGTATCTTTTGGAGGAAATCAAAAGGGGAAGATTATAGGTATTGGCAATATCGGTAATCCTTCTTCTCCTATTATTGAAAATGTTCTCTCAGTTGATGGTTTAAAGCATAATTTATTGAGCATTAGTAGCTTTGTGATAAGGGATATAGGGTAATTTTTTAATCCAATTCGTGCTTATTAGAAGATAGCTCAAGTGGTAAAATTTTATTTATTGGCTATCGATATGATAATGTTTATACAATTGATTTGGATAATGTTGCATGCTTTGATGAAAAATGTTTTAGTGCCTTCCTCTCTAGATAGTTGGACATGGCATAGGAGATTAGGCCATGTTAGCATGAGTACCTTAGCTAAGATTGCTAAGCAGAATTCAGTTAGAGGCCTTCTAAAGATTTCCTTTGAGAAGGATAAGATTTGTGATGCATGTCAAATGGGGAAGCAAACAAAATCCTCATTTTCTTCTAAATTGGTTATTTCATCCTCCAAACCTCTCCAGCTTCTCCACTTAGATCTTTTCGGCCCTTCTAAAGTAGCTAGCCTAGGTGGCAAGCATTATGCCTTTGTAATTGTTGATGATTACTCAAGATTTACTTGGGTATACTTTCTTAGATCTAAGGATGAGTATTTTGAGACCTTCTCTTCCTTTAGGAAGAAAGTTCAAAATGAAAAGGATCTCTCCATTGTAGTTATCCATAGTGATCATGGAGGAGAATTTGAAAATGAGAAATTTGAGCTTCTATGTCTTAAGTATGGGTTCAATCATAATTTCTCATCTCATAGGACTCCTCAACAAAATGGAGTTGTTGAGAGAAAGAATAGATCTCTTCAAGAGCTTGCTAGAACAATGCTCAGTGAAAACTCTTTCCCGAAGCCGTAGCTACGGCATGCTATTCAATAAATTGAGTTTCAATCCGTCCAATATTAGAAAAGACCCCATATGAACTATGGTCGGGTAAAACTCCTAGTGTTAAGTATTTTAGGCCCTTTGGATGAAAATTTCATATTTTAAACACCAAGGACAACCTAGGAAAATTTGATTCAAAGAAGAATTTTGGAATCTTCCTTGGATACTCTTTGTCTAGCAAGGCTTATAGAGTATTCAACAAGAGGACCCTAGTTGTTGAGGAATCTATTCACGTTACTTTTGATGAGTCCTCTCCTCCTTTAGAGCACTTAGAAACTAGTGATGATTTGGAGAGAGATGGATTCTTTGAGTCTAGATGACAATGAGAAAAACTCTTTAGATGTCATTCCTTTGGAAAGTCCTCCAAGCTCTCTAGGATTAGAGCCAAGTAACATTGTCAATGATGGCTTACCTAAAGAATGGAAATATTCCAAAAGCCATCCCATAGAAGACAGTGTAGGTAATCCTAGTTTGGGCGTCAAAACTAGAGTCTCCCTTAGGAACTTGTGTGCTAACGTAGCCTTTATTTCTCAAGTGGAGCCTAAGAAATTTGATGAGGCCATATTGGATGAAAATTGGATAATGGCCATGCAAGAGGAACTAAATCAATTTGAGAGAAACCAAGTATGGGAGTTAGTTCCTAGACCTAATGATCGCACCATCATTGGAACCAATTGGGTATTCAAGAATAAACTAGATGAACATGGTGTTGTCTTTAGAAACAAGGCAAGATTGGTTGCAAAAGGATATAATCAAGAATAAGGGATAGATTTTGAAGAAACTTTTGCACCAGTAGCACGAATGGAGTCAATTCGCATGCTATTGCTCATGCGTGCCAGAAAAATTTCACTTTATTTCAAATGGACGTTAAGAGTTCCTTCCTAAATGGATATATAATGGAAGAAGTTTATGTGGAGCAACCTATTGGCTTTGAAGCCTTTGACAGTTTAGATCACGTTTATAAGCTTCATAAAGCCCTTTATGGTCTTAAACAAGCTCCCCGTGCTTAGTATGATAGGTTGAAGAACTTTCTATTAGAGAGAGATTTCAAAATGGGAAAAATTGATTCAACCCTATTCACTAAACACGATGGTGATGACCTGCTCCTTGTCCAGATTTATGTGGACGATATCATTTTTTTATCCTCAAACAAAAAGCTTTGCGATATCTTTGCTTCTCTCATGCCAGATAAATTTGAAATGAGCATGATTGGAGAGCTTAAATTCTTTTTAGGACTTCAAATTAGGCAAACCTTAGAGGGAACATTCATTTGTCAAGAAAAATATGTTAAGGAATTGCTTAAGAGATTCGGACTGAACTCTTGCAAATCCTCTAGGACTCCCATGAGTACCACAACTAAATTGGACAAAGATGAAAATGGTCAAGTGGTGGACATTAAGAAATATCATGGTATGATTGGATCTCTTGTATATCTAACCGCTAGTACACCCGATATTCTTTTTAGTGTATGTCTTTGTGCTAGATTTCAAGCGGCACCTAGAGAATCCCATTTAAAAGCTGTCAAAAGAATTTTCAAATACTTGAGTGGAACAGAAAATTTAAGATTATTGTATCCCAAGGGAACCTCGCTAAACTTAATTGGATATACAGATTCAGATTATGCCGGGAGCCTTGTGGATAGAAAGAGCACTAGTGGCTCTTGTCAATTTCTAGGAGAATCATTAGTTTCATGGTTTTCTAAGAAACAAAACTCCTTGGCACTTTCAACTGCCGAAAGCGAGTATATCGCAGCCGGAAGTTGTTGTGCACAAATGCTTTGGATGAAGCATACCTTAGAAGACTACAATCTCTCATTTTCTAAGATTCCTATCATGTGTGACAACACTAGTGCAATAAATATCAGCAAAAATCCTATTCTCCATTCTAGAACTAAGCATATAGAAATAAGATATCATTTTATCAAAGATCACGTACAAAAAGGGGATATTACATTAGAATTTTTCAAGTCAAGTGATCAATTGGCTAATATATTTACTAAGCCTTTGGATGAAAAGACCTTCAATGGAATTAGAATTTGGTTAGGGATAATTCGGGTTGATGGTGTTTCAAAACATCATCTTATTCCTGCTGTTTTCTGTGACAGGGGTCGACATAAATTAGATATGTCGACAGATCTTAGCTTCTGTCGAAACAGCGGTCGACATAAAGAAGGTTATGTCGACCGAACTTTGAATCTTTCGCAGAAAGGGTTGACATAAAATTTTGATCGGTCAACCAAGTTTGTCGCTGTTTTATTTTAAAACCCTAACGCGCTATTTTGATCCTTGACGTCAAACCAATCTCTCTCGCGCTCTATCTCCTTTCGGTCGGCCCAATCCTCCAATCCCTCTGACTCCCTCTCCTTAAATGGCTTCCACCTCAAAAATTCCAGTAAGAAGAAAGAGGGCAGCCATTAAATCAAAGGATATTGCAGCCTCCTCCTCTGCTCTGCCCACAAAAACTCAACCCTTAGAGCTGGATAAATTCTTATTCCAAAAACAAAGCAGCCAAGATAAGTTTCCTACTTTCAGAATAAACCTCTCATTATAAGTAGGATATATGAGCATAACTTTATTCCTGGAATAGATATCAAAGAAGGTTGTGAGTTTTTAGGAATTTCTGATCTTTTATCATTATATGGTCCTTATTCAGAGAAGGCGGTGAGACTATTCTATGCAAATCTGTCTTTCATCCAAAAACCATTTATCATTAAGAGCTATGTATTTGGAAAGAAAATACAATTCACGAATTATCAACTGAAGACCTAATCAGAAAGCTCAAAGCCCTAAGTCAAAATCTCAAAGGCTCAAGCCCTAAGTCAAAACCCTAAAGCCCAAGGCTCAAAGCCAAATCCCAAAACCCTAAGCCCTGATGTGCAACGGCGGGGTGTTTTGCACGTCGTGATCAGTGGGCGTGCGCGAGAGACAAATTGACTCGGGCGTTTGGTGAACGGTGGTTGGGATGGTCGATAATGTGGGGTTTTGTGGAAGCTTGATGGTGGAAATAGTGAGATGGAACGGTGAATATGATCGGATGATCGGGAAGGTTGATGATGGCTCGGGGATGGTGCGGGTTATGGAGGAATCAGATGGTGAAGGTGAAGTCGGACGATTAGGATGTTGAGCAATCAAAGGATCCCAATCGGTAGACCTTGGAGAAGACTCGGATATGACGCACCGAGGTTTCGACAAGGGTTGACGGAAGCTTGGCCGGATATGACTCACCGGAGAAGTAACGTCGTTTGAGGGAATTATCAAAAAGGCTCAAAGCACTTGTATTGATAAAAATTCACTAAGTAACAAGTAGGTCTAATGTTCTTTAAATAGACAAAAACGAAAACAAAAATCTAGAGAACTAGTAATCTCAAGCCATCTGATGAATTGGACGTCTAGGATGATTTGGCATGTGGATCCCGGAGGTGCATCGTGGTTCGGGTGGGCTGCGCCATGGGTTCGCTGTCGGGCGCACCGGTGGGTGCGGTGCGCTGCCAGGCGCGCTGTCGGGTGCGCTCGGCCGTGGAACATATCTCCGAGATTTGTGGGATTTCTTGCTTGCGAATCCCCTCAAATCCTCTTGGTTGTTATTTTCCAGCTAAGGGCCTTCGTCCAAGAAGATTTGACACGGGCAAAGTTGAAGGATGCCTTTGGCTTCCTTGAGTGTTGCATGGGCCTCGGCCTTGGCTTGGTCTTGGGCTAATAATTCGTCCTTTTGATGTCTAGGCTTGATCCTCTTCATTCTCTAAGTCTCTAAGTGGTGAAGGGAAATGTGGTGCTCGACCACTTATTGAAGATGGCCGAGACCCTAATGGGTCTCGGCGTGGGCCGCGTCTCGTGGCCCGGTCGATCCGTTGATGGTGCGCGCCGTGTTCTTGTGTCCGGCGTCATGGGCCGTCAAGTCTGGCGCGGCGTGTGCGGTCAAGGTGAACGCCATGGTCATCGGCCCGGCGTGTGCGGTCAAGGTCGTGTGTCCCACGGCATGGGCCGCCATGTCCGACCCAGTGTGTGCGGTCAAGCTCGTGTCCAGCCATGTGATGGACGTCTTGGGCCTTTCTTGGTCGTTCTCCGTGGGTGACTCTGAGGTTATGTTTCCTACAAAACAAATGACACGCTCGGGGTTAGGAGGTGTCGGGAGAAAAGGGAACAAATGGAAAGACAAGGCAATCTGCCGAGAGAACAAGAAGGACTGGCAGAAACAGGGGAGTGAACACACTAGAGCTCCAAATGCATATGGGCCGTTGGGCTAAGATTTGGAGGACTTAAACTTTAAGGAGTGGGCTAACTTTGGCCAAATTTTCAGAGTGAGATCACGTGGAGAACTTAAAATGGAAAGGGGTGAATTTCTGGTGCACAAACAGACAAAACTGCTTTAGGCAGTACAGAAGGTATGGAAAGATCTCTGTACAACTTTCGATGTAGGTAATCTGGGAAGCCAAAAATTGACAGAGAATAACTTCAATGAAAGGGAAAGAGAATGGTGGGTTTTTGGAGGCAAAATCACGACTGGATTACAAGTTATGAAAATTTGAAATCAGGTCGACAGAATGGGCCTGAATTGATTAATCCACTAGAAAGGTGGAGAAAGGAACGTGCACAACCTCGAATTGAAGAAACCTGAGAGTGACATGTAAAAGAAAAATATTTCTAGATGTGAATGAGGAACTCACAGCTCAAATTTTAGGACATTAGCACACGGAAAAACAGAAGTTTGCAAGGAGTGGACTTTTGATGCACAAATCCACTCGGTAAGGAAACCACAACAACAATAAACACCAAACAGCAAAAGATCCGAAAACAAATGGGATGGAGTGAGGGCTATGCGACTTCCAAGCTTGCCTTAATCCTAATCAAGTGAGGAGGAAGGTTGGAACAAAGGCTTAGTGATCCTAGCTAAATCACCAACACCAAGACAACAAAGAAAATTGGATATTACTCACCAACATCCCTTGAAGCCGTGAGAAAAGAGGGTTTGAGAGCTTCAAAGCTTCTGCAAATTTTCCAATACTTTTCTCCTTGCAAATGCTGAGAAAGGAAGGGTTAAAGCCCTCATTCCCACGAGCTACAAAAGGCACATGATTATCACCTATAGTCCTAAGTGCTAAACCAACATCAAGGTATGGTAAATGGGGCCCACCCTTGACTTTCATCACTAACAAGAGTGATGGTCACTAAGGGAAGGTAAAACCCATCCCCTAACGCTTCCCAAGGATCTCCCACTTGCAGCCACGTAATTAACTTACAACAAAAGAAAAAAAGGAGAGGAGCTTGCATAGTTTTCACGTGAAAAACCAAAAACCTAATAGATGGGCCAAACCCATGATGGATTGTCCATAATCAAATGGACTTGAACACTTGTATCTTTTGGGCTAATGGTTTGGCACATCCATGGGCTGCTAGCTGCTGCTCCCATGACGGACAAAGATGAAATTCAGCCTTCCTTTCCGTTGGGGCCAAACATGGCCATGGATCAGCCACCATGGGTTGAATGCTCTTGCGCCGCTCCATCTTCTGGAGGCCTCTGTAATGGCAATTCTTTGCTGGGCATTTGTTGTCCCAATTTTATTCTCTGCCTCATGCTGGAAACCTTAAGATGTGGGCCAAAGTTTTGTAGAAGAACGTTTTTCCAAAACAGGTCCGGAAGGTTGTCGAAACGGCTGCACAAGCCTCAAAGGTCAGCTTGGGCCGAAACCAGAAATGTTGTTTTCATCACCATGGATGTTTTGATCACCCTTCCATGCCACGGGTACACTAAGTACCCTTACATGTGCACAAATTTAAGCTACTAATTATCCTCCTAATTATTACATAAAACTAACTAAATTATTACACAAAGTTGTCAAAAGGAAAACATGCTTTCCCCTTCATGTTTTGGTGATTTGGGGCCACCTTAATGTGCCACCCTTGAACTCCTCTTCCTTCATCAAGTGTGGTTAGCCCATGAAATGCATCAACCCCACTTGACAATTAGGGCTCACCATGCCCTTCATCTTTGGCTTCTTGATTAAACCTTTATAAAACAAGCTTCCTACAAAATCAACAAACTCATTAGAAAATAGTTTGCTTCCGCTTCTAGATGTGCTAATCGGTGGCACATCAACAAACAACTAAGTTAGCATAAAACTCTCGGCCCAATGCGGAGGAGTCTCATTGTACATCAAGCCCTAAGCCTGAAGCCCTAGTCCCAAAGCCCTAAGTTCAAAGCCCAAAGCCCAATGCCTTAAGTCAACGACAAAGATCCCAAAGCCTGAAGCCTAAGCCGTAAGCCCTACGCCTTAAGCCCGAAGACCAAAGAACTAAGCCCTAAGCTCAAAGACCTATGCCCTAATCCTTAAGCTCTAAGCCCTAAGTTGTAAGCATTAAGCCCTATGTGCGGAACCCTAAGCCTTAAGCCCAAAAACAAAAGCTCAAAGAACTAAGCCCTAAGCCCTAACACCAAAGCCAAAAAACCAATGCTCAAAGCCCAAACCCCTAAGCCCTAATACCTAAGCGTCAAGACCAAAGCCCTGATCCCGGTGATCTAAGGTGTAATTTCCTAACTCGTAAGCCCAAAGCCCAAAGCACTATACGCTAATCCCCAGTCAAAAGCCATAAGCTTTTAGACTTAAGTCCCAAGCCATAAACCCATAGCGCTAATCCCAAAGCCCTTAGTTAGCCCTAATTCCAAAAATATATATCTTAAGCCCTAAGCCCAAAGCCTAAAGCCTAAATCCTTAAGCCCTAAACCTTAAACCCTAAGCCAAAATCCATAAACCCTAAGCCCAAAGCTATAAGCCCAAAGCCAAAAGCGTTAAAAACTTAGCCCTAAGCCTTATGCCCAAAGCCTCAAGCCCTAAACATTAGCAAAAATCCCTAGGCCATAAGACCTAAGGCATAACAGCTAAGCCTAAAGCCCTAACCCAAAATCCCAGAGCCAAAAGCCCTACGCCCTCAGCTCCTAATCCTTAAGACAAAAGTCCAAAAGCCAAACCAAACACCCTAAACCCTAAGCCTTAAGTACAAAGCCCTATATTTTAAGCCCTAGAGCCAAAACCATTTCTCAGGCCTAAGCCCTAAGCCTTAACCCCTTGCCCAACACCCTAAGCCCAAAGCTCCTAGCCATAAGCCCAAAGCCTTAAGTCTTACGCCCTAACGCCTAAGACTTCAGCACTAAGCCCAAAGCCTTAAGTCTTACGCCCTAAGGCCTAAGTCTTCAGCATTAAGCCCAAAGCTCAAACCAAAAAGCCCTAAGCCTTAAGCCCTAAGCCTAAAGCCTATGTCCCAAGCTATAAGGTTTGAGCTGGAAGCTCAAAGCCCTAAGCCCTAAGCCTAAAGCCCTAAGCTCCAAGCCTTAAACATTAAGCTCAAATCGCTAAACCCTAAGCCCAAAGCCTTCGGCTATTAGTCGTAAGTCTGAACACAAAAGCTTAAAGTCAAAAGCCTAAAGCCTAAAACAATAAGCCTTAACCTTAAACCCTAAGCCCAAAACAATATATCCTACATCCCAAATCCCAAAGCAAAAAGCCCTAATTCCCATCCAAAAGTTTAAAGGTCAAAGCAAAAAGCCCAAAGCCTAATGACCTAATCCTTAATCCTAAAGACCTAAGCCCAAAGCTCAAAGCCTAAAGCCAAATGGACAAAGCATAAAGTCGAAAGTCGAAAGCCTTAACTCTAAGCCGTAAGACCTACACATAAGACATAGACCAAAGCACTAAGCCCTAAGCCCTAAGCCCCAAGACAGGTGTAGTAAGCCATAAGCTCTAAGCCCAAAGCCTAAAGCCCTAACCCTTAAGCCCTAAGCCCTAATTCTTAAGCATTAAGCCCAAAGCCCTAATCTCAATGCCTTGAGTTGTAATCTCTAACCCTTAAGCTCAATGCCAGAAACCTATAGCATAGAGCCTTAAGCACTAAGCCTTAAGGCCTAACCGCAAAGACCGAACCTCTTATCTGTAAACCCTAAGCCCAAAGTCCTGAACTCGAAAACCAAATCCCTAAGCCCTAAGTCATAAGCTTAAGCCCCAAACTCTAAGGACTAAGCTGAAACCTCACATCCCAAAGCCCAAATCTCGTAAACCTAAGCTCTATTCCCAAGGACCAGAGTCTTGTCCTCTAAGCCCTAAGTCTGAAGCCCTAGGGTGTAAGCCTAAAGTCCTAATGCCAAAAACCCTAGGCCCTAAGTTGAAAGCCAAAAGTCCTAAGCCTAAAGCCCTAAGCTGAAAGCCGTAATCCCAAAACCCTAATTTTAAAGACCTAATCACTATACCTAAGCTTAAAGACCTATCATTTAAGCCTTAAGTTGTATGCCCAAAGCTCTACACTGTAAACCCTAGTCCTTAAACCGAAAGCCCTAAGGAAAAAGCCCAAAGCCCTTATCCCTTAGAACTAAGCCCTAAGACATAAGGCTTAAGTCCTTAACCCTAAACCTTAAGCTCAAAAAATGAAGATAGGTGATAATCCTAAAAAAATGAAGGAAATCATGTGGATGGATCAGTCAGAATGTAATAGAACGGTAACAGTGGTTGGGAGGTGGCCGGAAATGCTGGACAGTGGAGGAGATGAAATTGCAAACAAAATCAATGATGGAAGAAGGAGCTTATGGACTTCAAGCTCACCCTACGTCCTTGAAAAAGGCTGGAGACTTTGAAGCAAGAAGAGATCTCCAGCTCGGAGGGAGAAATCTTGAAGAGAACCCACGGTGGACGGAGAACTTTTGGCTGCCGGCTGAAATTGGAAAATGCCCGAGAAGGGAGAGCTAAAAAACTTCTTTAATTCAAATTCCAAATTTTCCTTACAATCACACAATGGAGGAGGTTTTATCTGCTGAGAAGAGTGGGAAAAGGGAGGGAAAATTGAGGGCCAAAGGCATGCAACTTGCATGCTGCAAATTGAAATAAATGAGGGAAAATTGGACCAATAAGATTGCAAGAATGTGAATGCCATGTGATCTTGAATCTCCTCAAAGCATAACGCCCAACACTCAAAGCTCAGCCCAATGCCCAACACCCAAAGCTTAAAGCACAAAGCCCTAACCCTAAGCACTGTTGGTTTAAAGGCTTTTAAAGTAACCAAGTATTTTTTATGATAATCGTTTGTGAAAATATATGAACGCTAAATTTAATTATTTTGTTAATGAATATCTTGTGAAACATCCTTGTAAAGGGGTACACTTAATATCTAACAAGTTTGTCAAGTGTTGCAGAATTTCATAAGTTTTCTCAGGTTATGTCGACCGCTATTCACATTTGTCGACCGCAACAATTACAAAGAAGATATATATGTCGACCGCTATATACATCGGTCGACCTCAACAATTCCAGAGAAGATATATATGTCGACCGCCATGTACATATGTCGATCACAACAATTCCAGAGAAGAGATGTATGTCGACCGCTATATACATATGTCGACTGCAACAATTCCTGAGAACAGATGTATGTCGACCACCCAAGAGATGCATGTCGACCTTTCAAGATCTATGTCGACTAGAGGAAAAGTTCCAGAGATGTAACCTATGTCGACCGATACAGACTTATGTCGACCGATGATTTCCCAGAGAAAAACTTAATGTCGACTGCGCAAGATGGAACTTATGTCGACCGCTAATTATTTGTGTTGACCGCTGAAGTTTGAGAAACAAACCTCATGTCGACCGCAGCACCTTCAAGGACTAATCAACTATACCTATGTTGACCACTCTACAATTATGTCGACCGCTAAGGATCTACTACAGAGTTAAAGCTCCAATGGCTACTTTCTAATGAGTCTAAACGGCTATATTGTGGTCGACCGCTCCCGTACTTATGTCGACCGCTCGAGCCTAAGCTGTATAAATAGTTGAAGAGAAGCACGTTAAAGTATCAATTTTCTTGAGACAAAATTATTCTCAAGTGATTTTACTCTCTCATCTCTTGTATTCACTTTTGATTATTCATCTTGTGATTGAGAGAGTCGGTTTAGAAACCGTAAATCCTTGTAACGATAGAATTGAGTGAACTTGTAAAAGGGGTGACACCTCTAAGAAAGAAGAGT
>QAOC01054248.1:150283-179311 GCA_003255005.1 Begonia fuchsioides | reverse complement strand
CCCCCCCCCCCCCCCCCCCACTTAGGTTAAAAAACTGGTCCTACAATTGGTATTAGAGCAGGTAGAACAAGAGTTTATCGTAATTTATTTATTTGTGTTGAATTACCTCAATGTCTTTTAACATGAATATGTCTCACACTAAGGGTCAATCAATCACTAGACCCCGTCTCTTTGATGGCAACAACTATGTAAATTCGAAAACTAGAATGAAAAATTTCACTCAAGCTCTGGATTACAGTGTTTGGAACATAATTGAAAATGGTCCACATGTGCCAATTAAAATTGAGAATGGCATAAGTATGCCAAAACCAAGTAATGAATATGATGAGAATGACCTAAGAAAATTAAGCTTAAATGCCAAAGCAATGAACACCTTGTACTGTGCTCTAACTAGTGATGAATTTAATAGAGTACAAGGTTGTGATAATGCTCGAGGTATTTGGCGATTGCTTGGGGTAACACACGAAGGAACTAACCAAGTAAAAGAAAATAAACTAAGTATGCTTGTACATGAGTATGAACTATTTACTATGCATAGTGATGAAACAGTTAGTTCCATGTTTACACGCTTCACAAATGTTACTAATGGTTTGAAAGTGCTAGGCAAGATTTATTCAGATGAAGAATGTGTTAGAAAAATTCTTCGAGTTCTTCCAAGAGCATGGCAACCAAAGGTTACAGCAATACAAGAGGCTAAAGACCTCAAAGCTCTCAAGATTGAAGAACTCATCGGATCTCTAATGACACATGAGATTACGTTGAAGGCTAGCAAAAAGGATGAGATTAAGGAGAAGGAAACATCAAGGAAAAGGGACATTGCCGTTAAAGCATCCTCCAGCAAACAAGCTGATGCTGTGAGTGATGAAGAGGAGGATGAAGATGTTGCCTTCATCACAAGAAAGTTCAAGAGATTCCTACAAAGGAAAAAGATGCAGGGAAAGGAGTTACCTAGAAGAGAAAAGCAACTCAAAGAAAAAGAAAAGGAACTCACATGCTATGACTGTGGAAAGCCAGGTCACTTCAAATCTGAATGTCCTCAAAGAAAGAAACTCCCCAAGGGATTCAAGTAGAAAGCAATGAAAGCTACTTGGGATGACAATGATTCTTCTTCATCTTCATCTGAAGACGAAGAACTAGCAAACATGTGCTTCATAGAAAAGGAGGATAAGGTACATGACTCCTTTAGTGATTTAGATAATTCTGATGAGGATAATGATTTGTTTGATGCTTTCAATGATTTACTTAATGATTTTAATATGTTGAAATCTAAATATAAACAATTAAAAAGGGAACATGTAGTTCTAACTAAGGAACACAAAAGTACATTTATTCCCTTTCAAGAGGAGATAGCTAGTTTAAAAAGGAAAAATGATGAATTGAATATTATAATATTGAAGTTTACAAAGGGTAGCAAAAACTTGAAAATGCTTCTAGGTTGACAAAGAATGACTTTTGACAAAGCTGGCTTAGGATATGAACCTTACAAAAAGAAAAAGAACTATGAGAGCCTCTGACTCGCCACGGATTGGCATCCCAAGCGGGATACTCGTCAGAGCCCGAGCTCGGGAATTTTCGAATTTGTGTGTTAATTTTGTAGGAAAAATACTTAAAGATTTCCACATTTATAAGCCAACTTTGGCAGATCAAGAAAGACAAAAATATGTTATAACTTGGCTTGAAGAAGAGGCGGAACTTCAATCAAAACCCGAGGAGTCTAGACCCGAACCCGCATTTGATCCCGATTTAAGATGCAAGTTGCATGGAACCCGAGAGGGCTCCGATGGACCCCCGAAAGATAGCTAACTTCTCATGCTTTCCAACAAAAGGTAGAAAATTAAAATTGAATGCCGTTTGCCTAGTCAAGTACAGCCAACACAGAGAGGGCAACACAACCTACCCGGGAAACAATCTTACTAGTTTTTTTTTTTTACGCGTTTGTTGCATGGATTTGCATGAGAAATTCTAGGGTTTTCTAATTATTTTTTGTGAGGGAATTTTGTACATTTCCTAGGAGCTTAATGAACTGAAGGATGAGCATCCCATGAAGGCTCCTCATTGGTCCATCTTTGATGCCATGGATTGTGCGTCTTGGAGATGTTTTCGGCCGTCCGATGAAGAACGTGATGTTTTTTAGTTTTCCTATTTAATCTTGCCTATGCTGAATGTAATTCTCAGATTTGATTTAATAAAGATTGATCTTTTCAAATTTGAATCTCCCCCTTTGGAGTTTTTCCTCCAAAGACTCGGTCTCCGGAATTTCAAATCCGGCCACCGAGAGAAACCCGGAGTTGATTGTCTTTTCGAGCTAAGATGATCTATACTTACCACATTTATCCAGCCATCTTCATGGTCTAAGAGTGAGAGTGTGGATCATCAGCTCAAGCATCCATTTTTACGTGAAAGTAACCACCTTTTACTGCAAATCCCCATTTTTGACCATTTTGCATCTGTCTTCCATCTCTCCTCCACTATCCCCAAACCATCCGTGATAATTTCGCCAATTTTTGAGGTATTCTTTCACCCTTATTAATTTAGAAAACCTCCAAATTTCAGCTCCAAACGCATCCTCGTTTACAAGTTACAATCATTTCAAATTCATCCTCGTTTTCCCGGATCTACCGAAAAACCCCTAAATTACCTCGAGCTTGGTACGATAGGTTGGAGAATTTTCTCTTGGTTAGAGAGTTCAAAATGGGAAAAATTGACTCAACCCTCTTTCACAAAACATGTTGGTAATGATCAGCTACTTGTCCAAATTTTTGTGGATGATATTATTTTTGGAGCCTACAACAAAAACCTATGTGAAGATTTTGCCTCTCTCATGCAAGATGAATTTGAAATGAGCATGATGGGAGAGCTTAAGTTCTTCTTAGGACTTCAAATTAGACAATCTTTAGATGGAACATTTATTTGCCAAGAGAAATATATCAAGAAATTACTCAAGAGATTTGGAATGGACTCTTGCAAATCTTCTAGGACACCAATGAGTACCACAACCTAATTGGATAAGGATGAAGGAGGAAAAGATGTGGATATTAAGAGATTTCGTGGAATGATCGGCTCATTGTTATATCTAACCGCTAGCATACCCGACATCTTTTTTAGTGTTTGTCTTTGTGCTAGATTCCAAGCCTCATCTAAGGAGTCTCACTTAAACGCCATTAAAACAATTTTTAAATACTTAAGTGGAACACTTGATATAGGAATATTATATCCTAAGGGTACTTCCTTTGAATTAATTGGATATTCTGATTCGGATTATGCCGGAAGTCTTGTTGATAGGAAAAGCACGAGTGGTACATGCCAATTCTTAGGTGAATCTTTAGTATCTTGGTTCTCTAAGAAACAAAACTTTGTGGTAGTCTCAACTGCCGAAAGGGAGTATATAGCAGCAGGTAGTTGTTGTGCACAAATTCTTTGGATGAAGCACACTTTAGAAGACTATAACCTCTCATTTTCTAAGATTCCAATTAAATGTGACAACACTAGTGCAATAAACATCTCCAAAAATCCTATCTTACACTCTAGAACTAAACATATAGAAATTAGATATCATTTTATCAAAGATCATGTCCAAAAAGGAGATGTTGTTTTGGAATTTGTCAATTCTTGCAATCAATTGGCAGACATTTTTACTAAACCTCTAGATGAGAAGACCTTTTGTGGGATTAGAATTTGATTATGAATAATTCGATTTGATGATGCTTAGATACAACATTTTATGTCTGCTATTTTTCAGTGACAACGATCGACACAACATTATGTATGTCGACCGGTCTTTCTAATCTGGCATAAAGCGGTCGACATAAACAAGAGTATGTCGACCGGTCCGTCGAATATGCTTCCTGTCGGTCGACACCATTCACGATCGGTCGACTGATATCCAATTTTCTCCCTATTTTTAAAACTCTATTCCGCAAATATTTTCATTTCACAGACTTCCTTTCCCGCGCTAAAATCCTTCCGCCGTCTTCCACCACCTTTGGTTAGTGCCCAGCGCTCATTCCTCTCGACTTCTTTCCTTTCCACGCCCTATGGCTTCCTACTCTCAACCTCCAGTCAAGTGGAAATGCTCTTCTTCGTCAAAATCCGATAATCCTCCTCCTCCTCCTCCTCCGGCAATTAACAAACACTTATTCTGAAATGAGTCGGCTCAAGATAGGTATTTCCAAATCTTTCAATCCAAACCATTAATCTTGAGTAGGGTTTATAGGCCCCATTGCATTCAAGGAATAGATTTTTCCGAATCTAGTGATTACTTAGGATTAACCAACTTGTTTAGCTTTAAGAAACAATACCATGAGGAGGCAATTCGCCTTTTCTATGCTAACTTGCATTCTACTCCTCATCCCCTTACCTTAAAAAGCCTTGTGTTTGGAAAACAAATCAAGATCACAGTGGCATTGTTGAATTCATTACTAAATTATCAAATGAACAAGCACATCGATTAATACGATGAACAAGGGAAGGAACCCTCTCTAGTTCGGTGCTTTGAATATAAGAATTTTCTGAGATTGGTTGCTAAGGATCCCAAAAATGTGCCGTACAAACCTAAAGCTAGTGATCTCAACATCACAACACGTTTAGTTCACCATATCACCACCTACAATCTTTTGCCTAAGGATGGGCATAGAGATCATATAAGCCACATGGAACTTTATGTTCGCTACATGTTCTTTCATCGGCGTCGCTTCAATGTTAGTTTCATAATAATAAGGTGCATGAGAGATGTTTTGGATGTGCCATCCAAGTCGTTACCCTTCAACCTTTTGCTAAAGGAAATTTTTGCAAAGCAAGGAGTCGAGTTTCCTATTTCCTTGAAATTTATCGAAGTTAGGAACCTTGATATCTATTTTGACTCCACACTTGCCCGTATGGGATTAGCTCAAAATGATGATGGAGTCTGGCACTACAAGAAAATCTTACCTCCCCGACCTCCTACCTCTTCAACCTCAAGTGATCCTCCCCTGACTACCGATGAGATTCACATTCCTCCTGAGCATCGGACCATGAGTGGACAACAACGCCCTTCCTCCTTGTCCGAGGAGCGCTTTGATATGCTCACTAATCTTATTTCCAGCCTTGCTTCCTTTGTTGAGTCCCTTCACAACAAGGTTGATGGTCTTAAGAAACAAATTGATGCTTGGGATGAATACTTTGAAGAAGAAGATGATTGTGAAGAGCTAGCAACAGCGCGTCTTAGAGCTCCAATTCACTCCTCTCTAGCCCCTAATGCTGAATCATTTCCTGCTCCGGCTATTGAGCCATCTGTCACACCGGCTCGTGATCCTGACACGGTACCAATATCCTCCCACGGTACGGTGTTGATCCTGTCTCATGCAGGAACCAAGGTCCTCGACTCTCCATCCACTGTGCCTATATCTTCTCCAGTCTTATATGTGCATGGTTCACCTCTTATAGGATCTCCATGGGAGTAGTTTTTAGTTTATTAGATATTTTGTGGTATTTTGGGACATCTCTCTCTATGTAAAGACATTGTTTTTAACTGCCGCCTGTTGTTTCAAGATGCATTAGCACTTCGTGAATGTCTTAACATTTTTTTGATAATGCCAATGGGGGAGATAGATTGCATTATTCTATACAATTGCCTTAATTAATATTGCGTGAGCATGAAAAGTTATAACTGAATGTGCATAAAAAGTTATATTCTTTTTCTTAACTATTTCTATGTTCTAGTATTGGGAAGTATGCATATACTATGGATGAGTATTTAAAAATATGAGAACATAGTCAATTTATCTTTCAATTGGATTGTCATCATCAAAAAGGGGCATATTGTTGGCTTTAAAGGCTTTTAAAGTAACCAAGTATTTTTTATGATAATTGTTTGTGAAAATCTATGAATGCTAAATTAAATTATGCTGTTAATGAATCTCTTGTGAAACATCTTTTTAAAAGGGTACTAACAAATCTGTCAAGTGTTGCAGAATTTCATAAGTTTTCTCAGGTTATGTCGACCGTTGTTCACATGTGTCGACCACAACAATTCCAGAGAAGATATATATGTCAACCGCTATATAGATATGTTGACCTCAACAATTCCAGAGAAGATATATATGTCGCCTGCTATACACATATGTCGACCACAACCACTCCATAGAAGAGATGTATGTCGACCGCTATATACATATGTCGACCGATATAACTCCAGAAAAGATATATATGTCGACCGCTATATACATATGTTGACCGCAACAATTCCTGAGAACAGATGTATGTCGACCGCCCAAGAGATGTGTGTCGACAGCTCAAGATCTATGTCGACCAGAGGAAAAGTTCCAGAGATGTAACCTATGTCGACCGATATAGACTTATGTCGACCGATGATTTCCCAGAGACAAACTTAATGTCGACCGCAAGACCTATGTCGACCGATGTGAAGCTCCAAAGACGGAACTTATGTCGACCGCTAATTATTTGTGTCGACCGCTAAAGTTTCAAAAACAAACCTCATGTCGACCACAACACCTTCAAGGACTAATCAACTATACCTATGTCGACAACTCCATGATTATGTCGACTGCTCAGGATCTACTATAGAGTTAAAGCTCCAACGGCTACTTTCTAATGAGTCTAAACGGCTATATTGCGGTCGACCGCTCCCGTACTTATGTCGACCGCCCGAGCCTGAGATGTATAAATAGTTGAAGAGAAGCCCATTAAAGTATCGATTTTCTTGAGAGAAAAACATGCCGAAACAGTGCCAAAATTATTCTCAAGTCATTTTACTCTCTCATCTCTTGTATTCACTTTTGATTATTCATCTTGTGATCGAGAGAGTCGGTTTAGAAACCGTAAATCCTTGTAACGATAGAATTGAGTGAACTTATAAAAGGGGTGACGCCTCTAAGAAAGAAGAGTCAAGTTGTAAAGGTTAGATTGACACCCGAAAATGCTCGGTTCATTAAGATATTTTTGCACGGTTTATTTGAGTCTTGGCCGAGGGTGACTTTGGTTGACCGAGAGGTTGCACCGGGTGGGATGAACTCCGAACAATGATCTGGGGCTTCTAAAATACTCTCGGTGGTCAGCATGAAGGGGCACATGGTCGGGTTCCTTGGTTGACAGGCAAGGACTCATAAGCGTGCGCGGGCTTGTCCGAATGGGCAAAACCGGGGGTTGATCATATTTGAATATCGAGGGATCTGTGCGGCTGTTTTGTAAGTCTGTTGTTAGAGGATCCTCTGATTATTTGACAGCTTGATCGCAGATTCTATGGATGAAAATCCCTTGTGGTTCGCCGGTTGTTAAGTGAACGGCCTTGTACGCGCGCTCGGTGGATTCTTCTCGAACATCAAGGGATATGTCCGTGCCAATTTGAACCTTGTCTTTTCCCTGACCAAATAATAACATTACTTAAAGATTTAAGTAAAGTGGCCGATGGAATTTTGTCAAAGTCTTCTAGTTGGCCGAAGGTGGGCCGTGGCTTGACCTTGTGTCGGGCGTATCGGTCTTTTGTGGGCCTTTGCCTATGGGATCTACGTTTTACTCCTTTGCGCTGCTTTCTCTTCCTTCTCTAAGGATATTTGCTGGCTAAGTAAAATAAAACTAAATGTTAACAAAACTAGGTCCATGGGTGGGAACTCGAACCATGAGATTTGGACTGGGCGTTCTCCCATGTCAGTCACTTATTTCCTTGGGCCGAAGCCCTAGTGGACTTTGGTAGGGCCGACGACCGAGTTTCCATTGGTCGTTGGGTCGTGATCGTGGGGCGTCCGCTGGGAGCGGGCATGTCGTGGTTGGGAGCCCCAGATGTGTCACGGTCCGGTGTGTCGGCGGTTGTCGTGGCCTGGGGTTTGTAAAACCATCGTGCATAACCTTCCGATCAAATTGCCATGGTCTCCCGAGTAACAAATGGCTAGAACTCATGGGAATCACATCACACATCACTTGATCCTTGTAACTTCCAATAGAGAATTTGATGCATGCTTGCTTGGTAACCTTGAGATCTTCCTTATCATTAATCCAACGTAATTTATAAGGCTTTTGGTGAAAGATAGTTTCTATTCTGAGTTTGTCAATTGACTCTCGGGAAGCCACATTAACACAACTTCCACCATCAATAATAATTGTGCATACATTATCTTGGATTAGACATCTACTATGGAATAAACTTTTTCTTTGGAGTTCCTCTTCTTGGCTTTGAGTGGCAAGTAACCTTCGGATAACTAATAATAAGGGGCCTTCTTGTGCTCGGCATTCTTCCCCTTCGGATTCCAAGCTCATATTCGATTTTTCCTTCACTTTCTCTTCACTGAAAAACTTCACTTGTTTCCTCTCTAATAACCATCACACGTTTGTTAGGGAATTGGGATGCAATATAACCGAGACCAAGGCACTTAAAACACTTGATCTCCCGTGTTCGGGTCCGATTAATTTCTTCCATCGGTTAGGCTCACTATCCTTCTTTTGTAGCCAAGGTTGAACGAAAGGAATCTTGTTCTCCACCTTTGTTATAGGCTTAAAAGGAAAATAGCCTTAGGACTTGCTCGGCTCACTATTTCCTTGCCCTTTCTTTTTATTTTCCTCTCCACTTTGAAGGCAATTTGTATAACCGCATCCATAGAGTCGATCGGTTGCAATTCCACAATATCAATAATATCTCGGTGTAAGCCTCTAATAAACTAAGCTATAAGTTGTTCCTCTGGTTCTTGTAAGTCACATCTAATTCAGAGAGTCTCAAATTCGGTAAGATATTCTTCCACCGAGAGAGATTCTTGCTTAAGAGATTGTAATTGAAGAAATAGCTCTTGTTTGTAATGAGCGGTACAAATCTTCTGCTCATAATTGATTTCATCATTTTCCAACTATTAATACTTTCTTCACCATCACGTCTTCTCTGAATTTTCAAAATATCCCACCAAAGACTAGCATAACCCGTAAGTTCCAATGAAACAAGTTGTAATTTAAACTTCTCAGAATAGTTATAGCATTCAAAGATTTTATCAAATTTCTCCATCCAATCAATAAACAAATCACCATTGCAAGATCCATTGAAAGAAGGAATGGATACCTTAATATGCCTCATATCATCATCTCTAGAGTTGAGCTCATGTAGGTTATAATCATCAACCGACTCTTCGGATTTGAACTCTCGACATTTCCTCAAACCGTGATTCGGTCTTCTCCTTGGTGGATTGTTCAGGGTAGTCCTCAAAGAAGGAGAAATGTGCTCCAAATTTTGTAAAACCGTATCAAATCTTTTGTTGAGCTCATCAATTTGCCCTTGAAGGATGGATTCGGGAAGGTCCGAATTCGGACATGGAAAGGATGGGCTAACCGGGCGGTTAGGATCAATCGAATCCTGGTTTGGTTTGTAATGGGAACCACTCCTTGTGGTCATCCTTCAAACTTCAAATCACACAAAAACAGATGTAAAGAGGAAGGTGGGGAGGGATTTATGGCTCTGATACCAAATGACATGGAATGGAGGGGGTTTAGATTTAGGAAATGGGAGAATCAGGTTAGGTTAAATGGAAAACGATAATCTGATAATTCCAGAATTAGGACTGGAATTGGGACGGCAATAACTCGATGATGAGATCAATTTTATCGCTGAAATTGTGAATGGAACTCTGGGAAGAAGATAGGTGATAGTCCTCCAAAAATGAAGGAAATCACGTCGATGGATATGTCGGAAGGCAATGAAACAGTAACGGTGGTCAGCGGTGGCCAGAAATTGATAAGAGGCGGAAGAAATGAAATATCAAACGAAAACAATGATGGAAGAAGGAGCTTATGGACTTCAAGCTCACCCTATGACCTTGATAAAGGCTTGACTCTTTGAAGCAAGAAGAGATCTCCAACTCAGAGGGATAAATCTTGAAGAGAACCACGGTGGCCGGAGGAATTCTGGCTGCCAGCTGAAATTGGAAAATGCCCAAAAAAGGGAGAGCTAAAAGGCTTCTTTAATTCAAATTCAAAATTGTCCTTACAATCACGCAATGGGGGAGGTTTTATCTGCTGAGAAGAGTGGGAAAAAGGGAGGGGAAATTTAGGGTGAAAGGCATGCAACTTGCATGCTGGAAATTGAAATAAAGGAGGGAAAATTGGACCAATGAGATTGCAAGAATGTGAAAGCCACGTGATCTTGAATCTCCTCAGCCAATTTCCGTTCTTCCTTTGCCCAAAATACCCTTCTCTTAGCTGAAAATACCTCAATCAAAACCCCATGCAAGCATGCAAAAATAAACAAAATAAAACCTAGCCTATAAACCCTCTCGGGTTCTCCAAATATCCAACGTAAAATTCACATAAAAATTAAGCTAAAAATGCGATAAAATTCCTTTCATCCATGTAAATGCTGAAGAGTTGAGTCGTGGAACCCTTGATCACTTTTGCATGGGAGTCCAACTCGCCATGCAACGTGGTACTTCCATCTGGTTCAGGTTCGGGTTCGGGTTTGATTTTGGACCTCTCGGTTTTGTGTTGAAAATTCACCTTTTCTCCACGCCAAATTTTGTTTGATCCTCTAAAGTTGGCTTAGAAATGTATAATCTTCTGTTAATTTTCTTGCAAAATTAACAAACATATTAGAAAAATTCTGAGCTCGGGCTCGGATGATTGCTCCGATTGGAATGCCAATCTGTGGCATGTCATTTAGGGCTTTGGTTGTAGTTTTTAGGGGTTAGGGATTATTAATTAGGGCTTAAAGATTAGGGATTAAGGTTTAGGCCTAGCGACTTAGGGCATTGGCCTACGACTTAGGGCTTTGAGATAAGGGTTTAGGGCTTAAGGCTTAAGGATTCGGGCTTAGGGATTAAAGCTTAGGGCTTAGGACTTTGGTCTTAGGGCTTTTGGCTTAGGGCTAACAACTTACAACTAAGGGCTTAGAGTTTAGGGGTTAGGGATTAGGGCATAGAGATTGCCTAAGGGGTTAGGGTTTTATGCATAGGTCTAGGGCTTAGGGCTTCAACATTTGGGATTAAAGCTTAAGGATTTGGGCTTAAAACTTAGTGCTGAGGGTTTAGGGCTTAAGACTTAGGGCTTTGGTCTTCAGCTTTCAAATTTGGCTTTTGTCTTTGAGGTTTTTTCTTGGGGATTAAGTCTTAGGGTTTAGGTCTTAGAGCTTTTTGCCTAGGGCTTAGAGCTTATGGCTTAGGGCTTAAAAATGTGAGCTTAGGGATTAGGGATTAGGGCTTTGGGTTATAGGCTTATGGCTTTAGGCTTTGGGATTAGGCCTTAGGGCTTACGACTTAGGGCTTATGACTTTGAACTTACTCTTTAGGGCTTTGAGCTTTGGGCTTTTAACTTATGATTATGGCTTAGGCCTTAGATCTTTAAGCTTAGGGCTTAGGCCTTGGGGCTTCAGGACTAGTGCTTAAGGCTTTAGGCTAAGGACTTTTGGCATTGTGTTAAGGACCTAGGGCTTAGGGCTTAGGAATTAAGGCATTGGGCTAAGGTCTGTCTTATGCATTAGGGATAAGTGCTAAAGCCTTAGGGCTTTGTTTGTAGCGTTTAGGGCTCAGGGATTATTGATTAGGGCATAAGGATTAGGATTAAGGCTTAGGGTTAGGACCTTAGGGCATTGAGCTTAGGACTTAAGGCATTGAGCTTAGGGCTTAAGGCTTAAGGATTTGAGCTTAAGGCTTAGGGATTGACTTAGGGCTTATGACTTAGGGCCTAGGTTTTAAGGTTTATATCTTAGGCATAGGCTTAAGGGCTTTGGACTTTCGGCATAGAGCTTTGGGCTTTAGGCTTTGGGCTTTGTCCTCAAGTCCTAGGTTTTAAGCCATTGGCTTAGAAGTTTTGGATAAAGGTTTAGGGCTTATGGCTTTGGGTTTTTTGCTTAGGCTAAAGGCTTTAAACTTTGGGCTTTAAATTGTAGGCCTAGAACTTAGGGCTTAACACTTTTCTCTTAGGGCATAAGGCTTACGGCTCAGGTCCTAGGGCTTTGGGAGAAGGGAATAGAGCTAAAACTTACAACACTAAGCTTTGGAATTAGGGCTTTAGGCTTTGGGCTTAGGTAATTGGGCTAAGAGAGTAGGGCTTATGGCTTTGGGCTTTAAAATTAAAGCATAGAGCTTACGGCTTATGGCTTAGGGCTTAGAGCATAGGCCTTTGGGCATAGGTCTTTGGACTTAGGGCTTAGGCTTTGGGACTTAGTGTTGTTGGCTTTAAAAGTATGTTTCAAGCAATCAATTGTTTTTTTATGATAACTAAGTAAGATGAGCATGAAAGATAAAATAAACTACTTTACAATGCTTAACGATTCATGATAAATACCCTCGTTGAAGGGTACAATTAAAGTCTAACAGTTTTGTTTAAGTGCTGCAGAAAATTCATATATATATGCAGTTTGTGTCGACCCTTAGCTAGTTTATGTCGACACTTAGATAATCCAAAAACTTAGCTTACTTAGTTTGTGTCGACCCCTAGAGTTTTTATGTCGACCCTTAATCAAAACAGAGGTCGAGTCTTTACAAATTGTGTCGACCCATATATCCTTGTGTCGACCCTTGTCCAAAACAGAAGCTAAGTCTCAGCCTAACGTATAAGTTGTGTCGACCCACCTATACAAATTGTGTCGACCCAAACTGGCAGAACAACGCGTAAATATGTCGACCAATCCAAATCTTTTGTGTCGACCCCAGAGAAGAATCTGTGTCGACATTACAAAAATCTGTGTGTCGGCTTAGGGCTTAAAGCTAATCGCTTTTAGGATATTTGCTCAGGCCTTAGGGTTTAGGACTTAGTGCTTAAGTAGTAGGTCGTAGGGGTTATAGTTTAGGGTTTTGGACTTACGGCTTAAAAGTTAGGGCTTTGGGCTTTGGGCTTATGGATCAGGGCATAAATCTTTGGTCTTATGGATTATTGAGGTTAGGGCGTTGGGGTTAGGACTTTGGGGTTTGGCTTTGGGCTTAATTATTATGGCTTAGGGTTTATTGCTTAAGGCTTAGGGCTTTGGTCTTGGGATTTAGGGCGTTAGGCTTATGGCTTTGGGCTTTTTGCTTAAGTTAAAATATTTAAACTTTGGGCTTAGCACTTTGGTCATAGAGCTTAGGGCTTAGAGCTTAGGGCTTAGAGCTTAAGGTTCAAGTCTTAGGGCTTTGGGTGTACGTGAGAGAGGACTTAGGGCATAATGCTTTGGCTTAGTCTTTAAAAAGCTTTAAGATAGAAGGCAAAAGGCCTAAGGCCAACCCAAAGCCCTAAGCTCAGTGTTTAGGACTTAGGGGTTAGGTTTTGGGCTTAGAGCTTGAAGCTAAGGGTTTAAAGACTTGTGCTTAAGGTGTAGGGCATGATTAGGGCTAAGGCTTTTGGGCTTTAAGCTTAGGGAATATGGATTAGAACTAGGGACTTAGGAATTTTGGGTTAACTCTTATGATTTAGGAATTAGGACTTTAAACTAATGGATTTGGGTTTTTGACTTAAGGCCCAAGGCTATGGGCGGGTTAGCTCGTAAAGCTTGAGGCGTATAGTTTAGGAATTAAGTGTTAATGCTAATGGGTTAAGATTCATGCCTTTTAGCGTAGAATTAAGGACTTTGGGTTTAGGATTATTGGCTTAGGGCTTAAGGCTTAAGGATTTTTGGCTTTTAGCTTAGGTACTAGGCCTTAGGGCTTCTAACTTACAGATTGGTGCCGAGGGCTTTGGGCTAAGGACTTTTGGGACTGTGCTGAGGGCATATGGCTTAGGGCTAAGGGCTTTGGTTTTAGAGCATTGGGATGAGGGGCAGTGTGCTTATGTCTTAGGGCTTTGGGTGTAGTGTTTAGGGCTTAGAGATTAGGGATTGGGGCTTTATGCTAAGGGATTAGGGCTTTGGCCTAGGGCCTTAGGGCTTTGGGCATGTGCCTTGAGGGTTGGACCGGGGCATGTCGTCCTCCCGGGGTGCTTGAGGATTTGTCCTCAAATCCCCAATTGCCTCCTCCTCATCCCGATCATCATCTTCATTTCCAACATATGGAGATAGATCTTGCACGTTGAAGGTTGCCAAAACTCCATACTCCTTGGGTAACTCAAGTTTGTAGGCGTTCAAATTAATTTTCTCCACTATCTTAAAAGGGCCATCCGCCCTCAGAGCCAACTTGGAGGTTCTTTGCTTCGGGAACCTCTCTTTTCTAAGGTGCAACCAAACTAGATCTCCCACCTTGAAGTTTTTTTCCTTCCTTCCGCGATTGGCAGACTTAGCATACGTTCGGTTGGCTCTTTCAATAGCCTTACTCACCTTTTCATGCATTTACTTAACCACTTCGGCTTTCTTGGCTTCATTAGAATTAGTGACTTCGGTGGTCGGCAAGGGCAGCAAATTAAGTGGGCTTAAGTGGTTAAACCCGTAGAAAACTTCAAAAGGGGTCATGTGGATGGAACAATGCACACTCTGATTATATGAGAACTCTATGTAAGGGAGTTGTAAGTCCCAATCCGAGAGTCTTTTGTTCACTATGCTTCGAAGTAAACTTCCCAAGGTCCTATTAACAACCTCGGTTTGGCCATCGGTTTGGGGGTGGAATGAGGTACTAAAAAGGAGTTTAGTCCTCACTCTCCTCCACCAGGTCTTCCAAAAGGCACTAAAAAACTTGGTATCTCGATCCGACACAATGGACCTTGGAATGCCATTCAATCGAACCACCTCCTTGAAAAACAACTCGGCCACTAGGCTAGCTTCATCGGTCTTGGAACATGCAAGGAAGTGAGCCATCTTTGAGAAGCGGTCAACTACCACTATAATAGAATCGTTGGATCTACTAGTTTAGGGTAACCCTAGGATGAAATCCATGCTTAATTCAACCTAAGGATGGCTCGGGACGGGCAAGGGAAGGTAGTGGCCTTGAGGAAGAACTCTACTCTTGGCCTTTTTGCAAACAACACTTCTTTCCACCGCTCGATGTACATCTCGGAATAGGTGTGGCCAATAGAAGTTCTCCTTGAGGGCCTCCACGGTTTTCTTCTCCCCAAAATGGCTTGCTAGACTCCCACAATGGGCCTCCTTGATGAGGGATTCTCAGATACTTCCCCTTGTGATGCATAATTTTCCTCCCTTAAACAAGTACCCATCCATGAGGTAATAACCACAATCCGACTTCTTTAAACATAATTGATACCCATGACCAAAATGAAGGTCATCCCTATAGTTACTTTTTATCCAATCAAGTCCAAAGAATTTAGTGGAAAGTTCGATTAAAAGGACATACCTCTGAGAGAGAGCATCGGCCACCATGTTACAATCAACCTTTTTTATACTTTATGATTTAAGGATACCTCTCGAGGAACTCCACCCACTTTGCATGTAGCCTATTTAGCTTTCCTTGACTCTTTATGTGTTTGAGTGCTTGGTGGTCGGTATGGATGATGAACTCCTTGGACGAGAGGTAGTGTTGCCAAACCTCCAATGCCTAAATAACCGAGTAGAACTCCTTGTCATAGGTTGAGTAGTTAAGAACGGCACCCTTGAGCTTCTCACTAAAGTAGGCTATCAGCCTTCCTTCTTGCATGATCACGACTCCAATTCCTATCCCAGAAGCATCACATTCAACCTCAAAGACTTTGTTAAAATTGGGAAGAACAAGAACCGGGCTTCACATAACTTCTTCTTGATAGTGTCAAAGCTATCTTGGCAACTAGAAGAGAAGACTCTTCTTGGTGCAACCGGTCAATGGTGCCACAATGGTGCTAAACCCTCGGATAAATCACCTATACAAGGAGGCAAGCCCGTGGAAACTTCTTTCATCTGAGACACTAGTATGGGTTGGCCAAGTTTGGATGGACTCCACCTTAGTGTCATCAACTTCCATGCCATCTTTGGAAATAAAAAAAACAAAGGAAATGAACCTTATCTTGAACAAATGAACACTTTTTCAAATTGCCAAACAATCTAGTGGTCCTTAAAGTGTCGAACAATGTTCAGAGGTGTCCAAGATACCTGCCAAAATCCGAACTATATACGAGTATATCATCAAGATAAACCACTATAAACTTTTCAAATAATTCCTTGAGGACATGATGCATAAGTCGCATAAAGGCACTAGGGGCATTAGATAGCTCAATAGGCATTACTAACCATTCAAATAAGCCATACTTTGTTTTCAATGCCGTATTTCACTCGTCCCCTTCCTTCATCCTTATTTGGTGATAGCCGCTCTTCAAGTTAACTTTAGAGAAGCACGAGACCCTGCTCAATTCATCTAGCATGTCTTCAAGTCAACGGATCGGGAACCTATATTTGATGGTGATTTTTTAATTGCCCAGCTATCAATGCACATTCGGAAGGTGCCATCCTTCTTTGGAATTAAAAGGACGGGCACAGTGCAAGGACTTAGTGATTCCTGAATGTATCTTTTGTCGAGGAGCTCTTTGACACGCTCCAAGATGCGGAGGTGTTGGGAAGAGAGGAGATGGCAACAATCTGCCGAGAGAAAGAAAGGTAGGCAGCAACAGGGGATTGGAGCAAGGAGAACTCCAAACGCATACAGGGGCTTTAGCTAGAAATTGGAGGACTTAAACCTTTGAGAGTGGGCTAAGTTTGACCAATTTACAGCTTAAAAACAAGTGCGGATCAATAAAATACACGGAGGCAATTTAGGTGCACAAACAGACAAAGCTGAAAGAAATAGTGTAGGGGTGTTGGGGAGACTTCTACACAACTTCCAATGCAGGGAGTCTGGGAGGGTGAAAATTAGCAGAACTTAACTTCAACGAAGTGGGAATAAATTGCAAGTGGTTTGAGGGAAAAATCACGGGTAGATTGGAAGATATGCAGGATAGAAAATTGATGGACAGAACTGCCCGATTTCAGGAGTTCGGGTAGAAGGCAGTGGAAAAAGCATGCATAACTCTTGATGGGGAGGGGCTGTGGCTAAACGTAAAGAACAGTTATTTCAAGCTATGCAAGAGGAACTCACACCCATAAAATTGGGGACTTTTGTTCACGGAAAACAGAAATGGCACGAATTGGACTTTTGTTGCACAAATTCACTCGGGTAAGCACCAAAAAAACAGCAACCAACACCAAAGACAAACACAAATGCAAACAACAAATGGAGGAAGGCTATGGGATTTCCAAGCTCGCTTTTGTTCCTAAAAAAGTGAGGAAGGAGGTTGGAATAAGGTTTAGTGATCCTAGCTAATCACCAACACCAAGACAAACAAGAATCAAGGATGTTACTCACCTAGATTCCCAAATGCCGTGAGAAAAGGAAGGGCTTGAGAGCTTCAAAGCTTCTTCAATTTACCAATATCTCTTTTCTGCCTTTCATTCATCGTGGAAGAGGGTTTCATACACCCTCCAAATTACACAAAAGAAATAAAAAAATAAACCTAAATTAGGGACCAATGAGTGGCTAGAGTAGGAGTTAGGTGAGAATTGGGTCCCACCAAGCCTCCTAATCCAACCACATGGAACTATCAACTAAAGCCACGTCCCAAGCATATCTAAAAATGAAGGATAAATAGAAACTTAGGGTTGGACCTAAGTTCCATCAAAAAGGGCTTGGGTTGGTCCAAACCGAACCAAAAACCCCATCAAAAATATGTTCAAACCGAACCAAGTTGATTACAACAAAACATACTTCCCTACTTAAAAGATTTATAACCCCAAATACATATACAAATATTCAGCACTCCTTATGTACTTTTCTTGCAAGAACTACTCTCCCATAATGGTGACGGGGCATTCGGCCATCTTAATGCATGGAGCCGGATGTGGTCACGGTTCGGGTGGGAGGCTTTGGCAAGGAGAATCTTGTAACTCGACCAACTTCTCCTCTTCTTTATACTCCCATTGTAAGCAATGCTTGGGGAGTTCTTGATCATGATGTGAGGGAGCTCCTAAGAGATCCAAGGAAGAAAAAGTGAAACCTGCAAAATCAACGAACATGTTAGCTAGTTGTTTTGCTCGGCTCCGGGTTGTCGCCCCCTTTGGTGGTTGTTGGTTCCCGAGCACATCATCCCCTCTGGGTGATTGAGGATTTGCCCTCAAATCCATGGGCTTCTCCTCCTCTTCCTCCGGAACTTCTCCCAAATATGGTGAGAGATCTTGTACATTGAATGATGCCGAAACTCCATAGTCCCTGGGAAGCTTCAACTTGTAGGCATTCTTATTGATCTTCTCGGTGACTTCAAATGGACCATCGGCCCTAGGGAGAAGTTTGGACTTTCTTTGGCTAAGAAATCTTTCTTTCCTTAAGTGTAGCCACACAAGATCGCCCACTTTGAATTTCGCATCCCTTCGGCCACGGTTAGCATACTTTGCATAGGCTTTATTTTTCTTGGCTATGGCCTTTTGCACCTTAGCATGCATGGCTTGGACTTGCTTAGCTTTTTGTGCTCCATCCGGATTGGCTAGTTCTTGCTCGGCAATGGGATCAAGTCCAAAGGAGTGGATGGGTTGAAACCATAAACCACCTCAAATGGAGATGTTTGAGTTGCACTATGCACACTTCGGTTGTATGCAAACTCCACATAAGGTAATTGTGCATCCCAATCCGAGAATCTTTTTCCCACGATGCTTCTTAGCAATGATCCCAATGTGCGGTTTACCACTTCCGTTTGGCCATCTGTTTGGGGGTGAAAGGAAGTGCTAAACAACAATTTAGTTCCAAGTTTTCTCCACAAAGTCTTCCAAAAAGAACTCAAGAATTTGGTGTCCCGGTCCGAGACAATTGTGGTGGGAACTCCATGAAGCCTAACAATTTCTTTGAAGAACAATTCGGCTACTTGATTAGCATCATCGGTTTTGTTGCAAGCTATGAAGTGAGCCATCTTGGAGAAGCGGTCAACAACCACCATGATGGCCTCTTTTCCTCTAGGAGTCCGAGGTAATCCCAAAACAAAATCGATGCTCACATCCATCCACGGTTGAGAGGGTACCGGCAAGGGCATATACAATCCTTGAGGAAGCACTCGGCTTTTAGCCTTTTTGCAAACAATGCACTTCTCTATGTACTTGTGCACCTCCTTGATCATGTGTGGCCAAAAGAAATGTTCCTTCAATGCCTCTAGGGTCTTTTTTTCCCCAAAGTGTCCGGCCAATCCTCCACCGTGAGCTTCTTTCACTAGAGATTCTCGAAGGTTGCACTTAGGAATACAAAGTTGTCCCCCTTTAAATAGGTAGCCATCCGTCAAGTGATAGGCGCCTCCTTCCTTGTTCAAACACCTTTCAAAACACTCCTTGAAGTTGGGGTCGTCTTTATAAGAGGTTTTAATCCACTCAAATCCCAAGATTCGAGAAGTGAGCTCGGTAAGCAACATGGTTCTTCTTGAAAGTGTATCGGCCACCACATTCACTTCACCCTTATTGTACTTTATAATATAAGGAAATCTCTCAAGAAACTCCCCCCATTTCACATGTCTCTTGCTAAGCTTCCCTTGGCTTTTAATGTGCTTCAATGCTTGGTGATCCGTGTGTATAATGAACTCCTTAGGAAGGAGATAATGCTGCCAAACTTCAATGGTTCTTATCAAAGCATACATCTCCTTATCATAAGTGGAGTAATTCAAGGCTGCCCCCTTCAAATTTTCACTAAAGTAGGCCGCGGGCCTCCCTTCTTGCATGAGAACTGCTCCTATGCCGAGGGCTGAGGCATCACAATCCACTTCAAAGACCTTATGAAAATCCGGGAGCACTAAGAGAGGAGCATTGCAAAGAGCCTCCTTGATTCGGTCAAAGCTAGCTTGGCACATCGGGGTCCATTCAAATTCTTTCCCCTTTTTGGTGCAATCCGTGAGGGGAGCAACAATGCTACTAAACCCCTTGATGAACTTCCGGTAGAATGAAGCAATGAGTATTCATTCAAATTGCCAATGAATACTCATTGGTTAATCCATCATGCACCAATGAATACTCATTGGTGTGGCGGTCGAATTGCCACGGCCTCCCTAGGAGAAGGTGGCTTGCATCTATTGGCAGCACATCACACATCACAGCATCCTTATATCCCCCAATGGAGAACTCAATCCGTGCACTCTTGGTCACCTTTAGGTCTCCTTCATCACTTAGCCATCGGAGCCGATAAGGGTGGGGATGCTCCTCGGTTTGGAGTTGAAGTTTCTCAATTAGTTCAGAGGATGCTACATTAGTGCAACTCCCTCCATGAATGATTATGTAGCACACTTTATCTTTGATGAGGCAACGGCTATGGAAGATACTTTCCCTTTGGATAGCCTCGGGTTGGCCATTGATAGTGAGGGCCCTTCGGATCACCATGAGGAGGGGGCCTTCTTGTGCTCGGCACACTTCCTCTAAAGGCTCGGCCTTTTGTTCTTCTTCCTCTTCCATCGGCTCATCTTCACTAACAACTTCTCCACTACTCTCTAAGAATATCATCACCCTCTTATTAGGACATTGCAGCAATATGTCCCAATCCGAGGCACTTAAAACATTTGATGTCCCTTGACCGTGGCTTATTGGTATCTTCAATTGGCTTAGTGGAAGCATCTTTCTTTTGAGTCCACGGTTTTGGTTGATAAGGGCGGTTGTCTTGCCTCGGAGGTGGTTTGTAAGGAGTGTTGTAGGTCGGTGTAGGCTTCAAAACACTTTTCTTGCCCTTCTTTTTTTGTTGCCTTTCAACCCGCAAGGCCAATTGGATAGCGGCATCTAAAGATTCAACGAGCTGCAATTCCATAACTTCACCAATATCCTTGTGTAATCCTCTCAAGAACCGTGCCAATATTTGTTCTTCCGGCTCTTCAAGATCACACCGGATCCGCAAGGTCTCAAACTCCATCAAGTATTCCTCAACCGAGAGGTGTTCTTGCTTCAAGTTTTGGAGTTGATAGAACAACTCTTGCCTATAATGACTCGGGACAAATCTCCTCTTCATATGCAATTTCATTGCCCTCCAAGTGGTGATCTCCTCTTCATGGTGACGCCTCCTTTGTGCTCTCAAACTATCCCACCATAAGCTTGCATAACCGTGGAGCTCGAAAGCTACTAGCTGCAATTTAGACTTCTCTGAGTAATTGTAACAATCAAAGACTTTGTATACTTTATCTACCCAAGTCAAATATGCATCTCCATCACAAGAACCATTAAATGGGGGAACACTTAACTTTATATTCCTTAGATCATCCTCACGGGGTGCTCGGTCCCTTGGTTCAAATTCATCTTCTGAATCTTCAACTTCATATAACCGAGCCCGTGCATGTCCGGCCCTTCTACCGGGAGTAGTCGGAGGAGGTGGCCGTGGGGGATTAGGGGTC
Source organism: Begonia fuchsioides (assembly GCA_003255005.1). Classification (NCBI taxonomy): domain Eukaryota; kingdom Viridiplantae; phylum Streptophyta; class Magnoliopsida; order Cucurbitales; family Begoniaceae; genus Begonia; species Begonia fuchsioides. Next base: position 158,155 of record QAOC01054248.1, on the reverse strand, counting down.
TCCATCCTCTGTAGGAGCATGTCCAACCTCCGGTTTATGCCATCAATTTGGTTCTGGAAATTGGAGTCATGTTCTTGGGAGGGCATAGGAGGTGGAGGAGGTTCACTCGTGGAGGGGTGGTCTCGGCTTGGCTGCAAAACAGACCCACTTCGAGTAGTCATACCACCACTTTTGTGCGCCATTGAAAACAATTGGAAGAAGGGTTAACAACAGGGGAAAGAAAGGGAAAGAAAAGCTGGGCTCTGATACCAAATGACACGCTCCAAGATGCGGAGGTGTCGGGAAGAGAGGAGATGGCAACAATCTGCCGAGAGAACGAAAGGTAGGCAGCAACAGGGGATTGTAGCAAGGAGAACTCCAAACGCATACAGGGGCTTTAGCTAGAAATTGGAGGACTTAAACCTTTGAGAGTGGGCTAAGTTTGACCAATTTACAGCTTAAAAACAAGTGCGGATCAATAAAATATAAGGAGGCAATTTTAGGTGCACAAACAGACAAAGCTGAAAGAAACAGTGTAGGGGTGTTGGGGAGACTTCTGCACAACTTCCAATGCAGGGAGTCTGGGAGGGTGGAAATTGGCAGAACTTAACTTCAACGAAGCGGGAAGAAATTACAAGTGGTTTGAGGGAAAAATCACGGTTAGATTTGAAGATATACAGGATAGAAAATTGATGGACAGAACTGACCGATTTCAGGAGTTCCGGTAGAAGGCAGTGGAAAAAGCATGCATAACTCTTGATGGGGAGGGGCTGTGGCTAAACGTAAAGAACATTTATTTCAAGCCATGAAAGAGGAATTAACAGCCATAAAATTGGGGACTTGTGTTCACAGAAAACAGAAATGGCACGAATTGGACTTTTGTTGCACAAATTCACTTGGGTAAGCACCAAAAAAACAGCAACCAACACCAAAGACAAACACAAATGCAAACAACAAATGGAGGAAGGCTATGGGATTTCCAAGCTCGCTTTTGTTCCTAAACAAGTGAGGGAGAATCTTGTAACTCAGTCAACGTCTCCTCTTCTTTATACTCCCATTGTAAGCAATGCTTGGGGAGTTCTTGATCATGATGTGAGGGAGCTCCTAAGAGATCCAAGGAAGAAAAAGTGAAACCTGCAAAATCAACAATCATGTTAGCTAGTTGTCTTGCTCGGCTCCGGGTTGTCACTCCCTTTGGTGGTTCTTGGTTCCCGAGCACATCACCTGACCCCTAGGCTAAAAGACTAAAGCCCTATGCCCTAAGCTCGAAGCCCTAAGACCTAAGCCTTAACACCAAGGCCCTAAGGCCAAAGCTACAATCCCTAAACTCTAACCCTTAAGCACAAAGCCCTACGTTTTAAGCCCTAAGGCATAGAGTCAAATCCCAAAGCCTTTGTTTCTTAGGCCTAAGCACTAAGTGGTAAGCCCAAAGCTCTAAGCCTTAAGACTAAAGGCCAAAGCCAAAGCCCTAAGCCCTAAGCACAAAACCTTAATTCCGAAATCTCTATGCCTTAAGCCGCATGCCCTATGCCCTAAGCTTAAAGCCTTAAGCCCTAAGCCCTAAGCCATAACACTTAAGCCCTAAGGTAAATGCCTTCACGCATAACCCTAAAGCCCCAAGCCCAAAGCCTAAAGCACCAACACTTAAGCCCTAAGCCTTAAGCCTTAAATGCTAAGCCAAAATCCCTAAAGTCTAAGCTGAAAGCCCTAATCCCAAAAACATAATCCTGAAGCCCTAACCCATATGCCTAAGCCTAAAAACCTATCCTCTATGCCTAAAGTCGTCATCCCAAAGCCTTAAGCCATAAACTCTAAGCCTTAAACCCAAAGCCCTAAGCCCTAAGCTCTAAGCCCTAAGCCTAAAGCCCAAAGCTCTTATCCCTTGGGCCTAACCCCTAAGCCCTACGCCTTGAGGCCTAAGACCTAAAGCCTAACCACTTAGCCTTTAGCCTTGAGCTCTAATCCCTAAGCTTGAAGCCTTAAGCTCAAAGTCGTAGGCCGTATTCCCTTAGCCCTAAACCCTAAGGACTAATCCCAAGGCTCCAATCCCAAAGCCCAAATTACGTAACACTAAGCCCTAGCCCAAAGACCAAAGTCCTATCCCCTAAGCCCTAGCTGCTAAGCCCTAAGGCCAAAGCCGAAAGCCCAAACCCAATAGCCCAAGTCTCTTACAATTCAGCCCTTGACCCTAAGCTGTAAGCTGAAAGCCCAAAGCTTTAAGCATAAAACCCAAGGCTGAAATCCAAATCCCAAAGCCCTAAGCTCAAGGCCCTAAGCCTTAAGCCATAAGTCCTAAGCCTTAAGCACTAAATCCAAAGCACTAACCCCTATGTCGTAAGCAATAAGACTAAAGCCTTAAGTCCTAAGCAATAAGCCCTAAGCCCTATCCAAAAGACCTGAGCCATAAGCCCGAAGCTTAATGCCCTAGGCTTAAAGATCAAATCCTAAGGCTCAATCCCAAATCCTGAATCCCTAAATAAAAAACCCAAAGCCCAAAGCTAAAAGCTTAAATCTATAGGCCCTACCCCCTTCTATTCATCCTTAATCCCTAAGACTTAAGCCCTAAACCAAAAGCACTGACTCCTAAGCCACAAGCCTTTATACTAAATCTCTAGTCTAAATAACCTAAGCTCTAAGTCCAAATCCCAAATCCTAAATCCCTAAACAAAAATTTAAAAGCCCAATGCTTAAGGCCCAAAGCGGTAACCCCAAAACCTTAAGGCCAAAGAAAAAGCCCACATCCCTAAGCCCCTAGCAATAATCCCTAAGCCCTAAGCTGTAAGCCTTAAGCCCTAAACTCAAAGCAATAATCTCTTTGCCCTAAGCCCAAAGCCTTAAGCCCAAGCCCTAAGTGGTAAGCTCAAATCCCTAAGGCGTAAGCTATAAGCCATAAGCCATAACAAATAAGTCTGAAGCCCTTATGCTTAAACCCTAAGCCTAAGTCCTGATGCCCTAAGACCTCAGCTCAAAGATCAAAGCCCTATGCCCTAAGCCCTAAGCCTTGACAATGCGCTAAGACCAAAACCCTAATCCCTAAACCCTAACCTTTGGCCCTTATTCTTTAGGCCTAAGGCCTAATCCCTAAGGCCAAAGTCCTAAGCCTTTAAATCAAAGGCTAAAGCCAAAGCCCTAAGGCCAAAGCCCTAAGGAAAAATCCCTAAGCTCAAAGCCTAGAGCCCTATGCCCTATGCCCTTATGCCCAAGCCCTAAGAAATAAACACAAATCACTAATACCAAAGCCTTCAGCCCTAAGCCCTAAGCCCTAAGCCATACGGTCAAAGTCCAAAAACATATGTCATGAGCGCTAAGTTTAAATCCCAAAGCCCAAAGTGAAAATCCCAAGACCAATGCTTTAAGAACTAAGCACTAAACCTTAAGCCCTAAGCGCAAAGACCTAAATCTAATCCCTAAGTAGTAATCTGTAAGATCTAAGGCCTAACATGTAGGCACAAAGTCCTATTCCAAAGCCCTAATTCTAAATCCCAAAGCGCTAAGCCCTAGACTCAAAGACCAAAGCCTATACCCTAAGCCCTAAGTCTTATGACAAAAGTCCTAAGGCCAAAGCCCTAAGGCCAAAGTTTGAAGCCCCAAACTCTAACCCCCAACCCCGTGCCATAATCCCTAAGCCCTATGCTCTAAGCCTTTAGCCATCAACCTAAAGCACTAACCCCGAAGCTCTAAGTCCTTAGACCATAGCCCTAAGCACTAATCACTAAGACCTAATCAGAAAGCTCAAAGCCCTAAGTCCAAATCTCAAAGGCTCAAGCCCTAAGTCGAAACCCTAAAGCCCAAGGCTCAAAGCCAAATCCCAAAGCCCTAAGCCCTAAGCCTGAAGCCCTAGTCCCAAAGCCCTAAGTGCAAAGCCCAAAGCCCAATGCCTTAAGTCAATGAAAAAGATCCCAAAGCCTGAAGCCTAAGTCATAAGCCCTACACCTTAACCCCTAAGACCAAAGAACTAAGCCCTAAGCTCAAAGACCTATGCCCTAAGCCTTAAGCCCAAAAATAGAAGCTCAAAGAACTAAGCCCTAAGCCCAAAGCCAAAAAACCAATGCTCAAAGCCCTAATACCTAAGCGTCAAGACCAAAGCCTTGATATCGGTGCTCTAAGGTGTAATTTCCTAACTCCTAAGCCCAAAGCACTATACGCTAATCCCCAGTCAAAAGCCATAAGCTTTTAGACTTAAGTCCTAAGCCATAAACCCATAGCGCTAATGCCAAAGCCCTTAGTAATAAGCCCTAATTCCAAAATATATATCTTAAGCCCAAAGCCTAAAGCCCAAATCCTTAAGCCCTAAACCTTAAACCCTAAGGCAAAATCCATAAACCCTAAGCCCATAAGCCCAAAGCCAAAAGCGTTAAGAACTTAGCCCTAAGCCTTACGCCCAAAGACTTAAGCCCTAAACATTAGCAAAAATCCCTAGGCCATAAGATCTAAGGCATAACAGCTAAGCCTAAAGCCCTAACCCAAAATTCCGGAGCCAAAAGCCCTACTCCCTCAGCTCCTAATCCTTAAGACAAAAGTCAAAAAGCAAAACCGAACACCCTAAACCCTAAGCCTTAAGTACAAAGCCCTACATTTTAAGCCCTAGTGCCAAAACCCTTATTTCTCAGGCCTAAGCCCTAAGCCTTAACCCCTTGCCCAACATCCTAAGCCCAAAGCTCCTAGCCATAAGCCCAAAGCCTTAAGTCTTACGCCCTAACGCCTAAGACTGCAGCACTAAGCCCAAAGCCTTAAGTCTTACGCCCCAAGGCAGGTCTTCAGCATTAAGCCCAAAGCTCAAACCACAAAGCCCTAAGCCCTAAGCCCTAAGCCTAAAGCCTATGTCCTAAACTATAAGGTTTGAGCCGCAAGCTCAAAGCCCTAAGCCCTAAGCCTAAAGTCCTAAGCTCAAAGCCTTAAACACTAGGCTCAAATCGCTAAACCCTAAGCCCAAAGCCTTTGGCTATTAGTCGTAAGTCTGAACACCAAAGCCTAAAGTTGAAAGCTTAAAGCCTAAAACAATAAGCCTTAACCTTAAACCCTAAGCCCAAAACAATATATCCTAGAGCCCAAATCCCAAAGCCAAAAGCCCTAATTCCCATCCAAAAGTTTAAAGGTCAAAGCAAAAAGCCCAAAGCCTAATGACTTAAGCCTTAATCCTAAAGACCTAAGCCCAGAGCTCAAAGCATAACGCCAAATTCCCAAAGCAAAAAGTTGGAAGTCGGAAACCTTAACTCTAAGCCGTAAGACCTACACATATGACATAGACCAAAGCACTAAGCCCTAAGCCCTAAGCCCCAAGACATGTGTAGTAAGCCATAAGCTCTAAGCCCAAAGCCTAAACCCTAACCCTTAATCCCTAAGCCCTAAGCCCTAATTCTTAAGCACTAAGCCCAAAGCCCTAATCTCAATGCCTTGAGTTCTAATCTCTAACCCTTAAGCTCAATGACAGAAGCCTATAGCATAGAGCCCTAAGCACTAAGCCTTAAGGCCTAACCGCAAAGACCGAACCTCTTATATGTAAACCCTAAGCCCAAAGTCCTGAACTCAAAAACCAAATCCCTAAGCCCTAAGTCGTAAGCTTAAGCCCCTAACTCTAAGAACTAAGCTGAAAGCTCACGTCCCAAAGCCCAAATCTCGTAAACCTAAGCTCTATTCCCAAGGACAAGAGTCTTGTCCTCTAAGCCCTAAGTCTGAAGCCCTAGGGTGTAAGCCCAAAGTCCTAATGCCAAAAACCCTAGGCCCTAAGTTGAAAGCCAAAAGTCCTAAGCCCAAAGCCCTAAGTTGAAAGTTATAATCCCAAAACCCTAATTTTAAAGACCTAATCACTATACCTAAGCTTAAAGACCTATCATTTAAGCCTTAAGTTGTATGCCCAAAGCTCTACACTGTAAACCCTAGGCCTTAAACCGAAAGCCCTAAGGCAAAAGCCCAAAGCCCTTATCCCTCAGAACTAAGCCCTAAGCCCTAAGACATAAGGCTTAAGTCCTAAACCCTAAACCTTAAGCCCAAAAAATGAAGATATGTGATAATCCTAAAAAAATAAAGGAAATCACGTGGATGGATCGGTCGGAATGTAATAGAACAGTAACGGTTGTTGGGAGATGGCCGAAAATGCTGGACAGCGGAGGAGATGAAATTGCAAACAAAATCAATGATGGAAGAAGGAGCTTATGGACTTCAAGCTCACCCTACGTCCTTGAAAAAGGCTGGAGACTTTGAAGCAAGAAGAGATCTCCAGCTCGGAGGGAGAAATCTTGAAGGGAACTCACGGTGGCCGGAGAACTTTTGGCTGCCGGTTGAAATTGGAAAATGGCCGAGAAGGGAGAGCTAAAAAGCTTCTTTAATTCAAATTCCAAATTGTCCTTACAATCACGTAATGGGGAAGGTTTTATCAGCTGAGAAGGGTGGGTAAAGGGAGGGAAAATTGAGGGCCAAAGGCATGCAACTTGCATGCTGGAAATTGAAATAAAGGAGGGAAAATTGGACCAATGAGATTGCAAGAATGTGAAAGCCACATAATCTTGAATCTCCTAAAAGCATAACGCCCAACACTCAAAGCTCAGCCCAACACCCAACACCAAAAGCTTAAAGCACAAAGCCCGAACCCTAAGCATTGTTGGTTTTAAAGGCTTTTAAAGTAACCAAGTATTTTTTATGATAATCGTTTGTGAAAATATATGCAAGCTAAATTTAATTATGTTGTTAATGAATATCTTGTGAAACATCCTTGTAAAAGGGTACACTTAACATCTAACGAGTTCGTCAAGTGTTGCAGAATTTCATAAGTTTTCTCAGGTTATGTCGACCGCAACAATTCCAAAGAAGATATATATGTCGACCGCTATATACATCGGTCGACCTCAACAATCAAGAGAAGATATATATGTCGACCGCTATATACATATGTCGACCGCAACAATTCCAAAGAAGAGATGTATGTCGACCGCTATATACATATGTCGACCAAAATAACTCCAGAAAGATATACATGTCGACCTCTATATACATATGTCGATTGCAACAATTCCTGAGAACAGATGTATGTCGACCGCTCAAGAGATGTATGTCGACCATTCAAGATCTATGTCGACTAAAGGAAAAGTTCCAGAGATGTAACCTATGTCGACCGATACAGACTTATGCGACCGATGATTTCCCAGAGACAAACTTAATGTCAACCGCGCAAGACCTATGTCGACCGATTTGAAGCACCAAAGATAGAACTTATGTCGAACGCTAAATATTTTTGTCGACCGCTGAAGTTCGAGAAACAAACCTCATGTCAACTGCAGCACCTTCAAGGACTAATCAACTATACCTATGTCGACCACTCCACGATTATGTCGACCGCTAAGGATCTACTACAGAGTTAAAGCTCCAATGGCTACTTTCTAATGAGTCTAAACGGCTATATTGCGGTCGACCGCTCCTGTACTTATGTCGACCACTCGAGCCTGAGCTGTATAAATAGTTGAAGAGAAGCTCGTTAAAGTATCAATTTTCTTGAGAAAAAATTATTCTCAAGTCATTTTACTCTCTCATCTCTTGTATTCACTTTTGATTATTCATCTTGTGATTGAGAGAGTCGGTTTAGAAACCGTAAATCCTTGTAATGATAGAATTGAGTGAACTTGTAAAAGGGGTGACACCTCTAAGAAAGAAGAGTCAAGTTGTAAAGGTTATATCGACACCCGAAAGCTCAATCAAGTTAAGGATCTTTAAGGAGCTACCTTGAAGCGCGGACGTAGGCAGTTGTTGGCTAAACCGCGAAAACATATCGTTGGCAAATTCTCTCTCTCAACTCTTACTTTATTGATTGTTCTTGAATAAACTGAATTTGATAAACAATCCTTCTAGTTTTTTACTTAATAAATCTAACTTACGAAAAACTGCTATTAACCTAACTACCCC
>QAOC01054248.1:86609-150264 GCA_003255005.1 Begonia fuchsioides | reverse complement strand
CCCCCCCCCCCCCCCCCCCACACTTAGGTTAAAAAATTGATCCTATAATTTGTATTAGAGCAGGTACAACAAGATTTTATCGTAATTTATTTATTTGTGTTGAATTACCACAATGTCTTTTAACATGAACATGTGTAACAATGAGGGTCAATCAATCACTAGACCCCCTCTCTTTGATGCCAACAACTATGTATATTGGAAAACTAGAATGAGAATTTTCACTTAATCTATGGATTACAATGTTTGGAACATAATTGAAAAATGTCCACATGTGCCAATTAAAATTGAGAATGGCATAAGTATGTCAAAACCAAGTAATGAATATGATGAGAATGACCTAAGAAAATTAAGCTTAAATGCCAAAGCAATGAACACCTTGTACCGTGCTCTAACTAATGATGAATTTAATAGAGTACAAGGTTGTGATAATGCTCGAGATATTTGGCGATTGCTTGAGGTAACAAACGAAGGAACTAACCAAGTAAAAGAAAATAAACTAAGTGTGCTTGTACATGAGTATGAACTATTTACTATGAATAGTGATGAAACAGTTAGTTCCATGTTTACACGTTTCACAAATGTTACTAATAGTTTGAAAGTGCTTGGCAAGATTTATTCAGATGAAGAATGTGTTAGAAAAATTCTTCGAGTTCTTCCAAGAGCGGCAACCAAAGGTTACAGCAATACAAGAGGCTAAAGACCTCAAAGCTCTCAAGATTGAAGAACTCATTGGATCTCTAATGACACATGAGATTACGTTGAAGGCTAGCAAAAAGGATGAGATTAAGGAGAAGGAAACATCAAGGAAAAGGGACATTGCCGTTAAAGCCTCCTCCAGCAAACAAGCTGATGCTGTGAGTGATGAAGATGAGGATGAAGATGTTGCCTTCATCACAAGAAGTTCAAGAGATTCCTACAAAGGAAAAAGATGCAGGGAAAGGAGTTACCTAGAAGAGAAAAGCAACTCAAAGAAAAAGAAAAGGAACTCACATGCTATGACTATGGAAAGCCAGGTCACTTCAAATCTGAATGTCCTCAAAGAAAGAAACTCCCCAAGGGATTCAAGAAGAAAGCAATGAAAGCTACTTGGGATGACAATGATTCTTCTTCATCTTCATCTGAAGACGAAGAACTAGCAAGCATGTGCTTTATAGAAAAGGAGGATAAGGTACATGACTCCTTTAGTGATTTAGATAATTTTGATGAGGATAATGATTTGTTTGATGCTTTCAATGATTTACTTAATGATTTTAATATGTTGAAATCTAAATATAAACAATTAAAAAGGGAACATGTAGTTCTAACTAAGGAACATAAAAGTACATTTATTCCCTTTCAAGAGAAGATAGCTAGTTTAAAAAGGAAAAATGATGAATTGAATATTATAATACTGAAGTTTACAAAGGGTAGCAAAAACTTGAAAATGCTTCTAGGTTGACAAAAAATGACTTTTGACAAAGCTGGCTTAGGATATGAACCTTACAAAAAGAAAAAGAACTATGAGAGCCTCTAACATGCCATGGATTGGCATCCCAAGCGGGATACTCATCTGAGCCCGAGCTCGGAAATTTTCTAATTTGTGTGTTAATTTTGTAGGAAAAATACTTAAAGATTTCCACATTTATAAGCCAACTTTGGAAGATCAAGAAAGACAAAAGTATGTTATAAGTTGGCTTGGAGAAGAGGCGGAACTTCAACCAAAATCCGATGATTCTAGACCCGAACCCGCATTTGATCCCGGTTTAAGATGTGCGTTGCATGGAACCCGAGAGGGTTTCCCGGCTCAGATGGACCCTCAAAGCTTTTTGTTTTTTTTTTATGATCTTGGCGGCTTTAAATCAAAACGACTCCTTCTAAGGAAAGGTAGCAAACTTCTCAAGCTTTCCAACAAAAAGCAGAATATTAAAATTGGATACGATTTGCCTAGTCAAGTATAGCCAACACAGAGAGGGCAGCACAACCTACCCGGGAAACAATCTTATTAGTTTTTTTTTATTTTCACGCGTTTGTTGCATGGATTTGCATGAGAAATTTTAGGGTTTTATAATTATTTTTTTGTGAGGGAATTTTGGACATTTCCTAGGAGCTTAATGAGCTGAAGGATGAGCATCCCATGAAGGCTCCTCATTAGTCCATCTTTGATGCCATGGATTGTGCTTCTTGGAGATGTTTTGGGCCGTCCGATGAAGAACGTGATGTTTTTAGTTTTTCTATTTAATCTTACCTATGCTACATGTAATAGAATATGACATACTTCATTTGAATGTCCTTTAAATTTAAAAGGTAAAAATCAAAGAGTCACTCAAAGATGGGTTCCCAAAGTAATCAAATCTAACGTTCAAGGACCCAAAATGGTTTGGGTACCTAAAAGAAACCCCTAAATTTTGTTGTGTAGGTGGAAGTCTTCCTTTCAAAGAATCTCTGGTATCTCGACATTAGATGCTCGAGACATATGACAGAAGTTCCTCAAAATTCTCTTCCATCAAGCAAAAGAAAGGAAATGTCACTTTTGGAGGGAATAAAAAAGGGAAGATAATTGGGATTGGAAGCATAGGTAACACTTCGTCTCCTATCATTGAAAATACATTATTAGTTGACGGTTTAAAACATAATCTCTTGAGTATCAGTCAACTATGTGATAAAGGATATAGAGTTATTTTTTAATCTAAAACATGCACAATAGAAGATAGCTCAAGTAGAAAAATTTTATTCATGGGTTATAGAACTGAAAATGTTTATACTATTGACATGGATAATGTTGCTTGTTTTAATGAAAAATACTTTAGTGCCAATTCCTCTTTTGATAGTTGGTCATGACATAGGAGCCTAGGTCACGTTAGCATGGATACCTTAGCTAAGATCTCAAAGAAAAATCTTGTTAGGGGCCTTCCAAAAATACCTTTTGAGAAAGATAAATCTTGTGATGCATGTCAAATGGGGAAGCAAACAAAAAGTTCATTTTCTTCAAAGAGCATTGTGTCTTCCTCTAAACCCCTTCAACTCCTTCACATGGACCTCTTCGGTCCTTCCAAAGTAGCAAGCCTAGATGGTAAACACTATGCTTTTGTGATTGTTGATGATTTTTCAAGATTCACTTGGGTATTCTTTCTTAGATATAAGGATGAGGCTTTTGAGGCTTTTTCATCTTTTAGAAAGAGAGTTCAAAATGAAAAAGATCTCTCCATTGTAACTATTTAGAGTGATCATGGAGGAGAATTTGAAAATGAGAGATTTGAGCTTTTATCTCTTAAGAATGGTATCAATCACAACTTTTTTTCTCATAGGACTCCTCAACAAAATGGGGTTGTTGAGAGAAAGAATAGGTCTTTGCAAGAGCTAGCTAGAACCATGCTTAATGAAAATGCTCTTCCTAAGTATTTTTGGGCTGAAGCCGTTGCCACAACTTGTTATGTAATTAACCGAGTTTCAATTTGCCCAATCTTAGAAAAGACCCCTTATGAGCTTTGAATGGGGAAAACTCCAAGTGTCAAATACTTTAGGCCCTTTGGATGCAAATGCTATATCCTGAATACCAAGGACAACCTAGGAAATTTCGACTCAAAAACCAACTTTGGAATTTTTCTAGGTTATTCATTATCTAGCAAAGCTTATAGGTGTTCAACAAGAGAACACTAGTAGTTGAAGAATCAATGCATGTTTCATTTGATGAATCTCCTTCCTTTTCAAGTAATATGGACAAAAATGATGAGCTCGTAAAAGATCTAGATTCTTTGACTCTAGAAGAAAATGAGAAAGACTTGTTGCTTGAAAATGTAATCGCAAATAAACGAAAGTGCACGTATCGCAACGTAGTAATAAAAATATCGATCCCACGAGGACAAGTCAACTTTCAATTTAAAGAATAAATTGCAAGGTAAAGGAAATAAACTAAAAATCTTAACTTTAACTATTTACAAAAAGAATTAAAGAATAAAGAATAGGTTTTTCATTATGATTGGGTTTGTTCATCTAATCTACCATGCACAAAGTAAATTGCAGAAAATAAAGTGCATAAAAGTAAAGTGGTGGTTGAATCGAGAATTAGAATTAATCTCGGAAAGAACTAACTATGATTGACTTAAGCAAATCAACATAAAAAATTCAGACTTTATTTAAAACTAAACAACTCAATAACTTATGCTGTCAAGACTTGTAAAATCGATGAAAGTTAAAACGAAAGACAAAGGAGAGAATTTTGGTCCTCGCCGTCAGAAACCGTTGTTCACACAGCCCCGTTGCTTGATCGCAAGTTTGTTCTCTAATTCTAGCACACCCAATTCGTGGCACTCTGGTTTTTCTTTATAGAAGTCTCAGCCTCGAAATATATGGAGGTTTGTTGAGATTTGCAGCTGGTTCGAGATTTGGAAAGATTTCCAAATCTTCGAGGATATTCTTGTTTCCATATTTGAAAATTGGTTATTCGGTTGAGATCTTCTCCTTAAATGCGTGATCTTCCAGCTTCTTTCTTGCTCTGAAATCCATCTTTAAACTTGGCAACTGCATCTAAACAAAATATTGTGAAAATACAAAATCTAGAAATATTGTTGAAAATCACGTAAAATCTGCGTTTTTAGATGCTGTTGCGATGCTGCGGCATTTCCGCGATATTTGCCTAAAAATCTGATTTTTGAATAAAACATTATATGATCACAAGCAATTTATCAATAAAATCCCGTGAAATATTAGGTCTTTTCAAGGCCTAACACATCCCCAAAATTAAATCATTGCTCGTCCTCGAGTAATAAACAATCAATATAGTTTTCAAATTTTTCTCCAAATAACCTAACCCGAAACCGATAATCACGAATCCGTGACTTTCCAACTCTTCTTAATCTTGGATAGCTTCTCTACAGTATTTCCCCCAAAGTAAGTGTGTGCATTTGTTCCAATGAACATTAATCTTCCCAAAAATCATAAGTTCTATCTTATAATGCCGAAATCATCAATTCTTTAAACATCGTCCAAATTCATACCTTCCACGTACAATTTAAGCAAGATCTGAGCTTCATGACTTCAAGAATGAGGAAGAATTTTTTTCTAGGCTTTTGTAAATAAGCTACTTACGTTATCATACCACCTTTAATATAAATTTTTTTCTTGATTTAGCCGAGGTGGTATTTCAAACGGGTAGCTCATTTAATTGCAACGGAGTTTCTCCCATTGTTCCCTTTATTTTTTTATTCCACCCATCGAGTATCCAAAAGGCTCACTCGAAAATTGAAAGTGGTTTGGGAAATTGCAAATACACTTCACTGTTCATCCACACAGTCCCGATGAAGTGTTACTCAATGATCATCCACTTAAGTCCTGAAGAGTATTATATTCACACACCGATTATTCACCGATCATCCACTTAAGTCCCGGTGAACTACGAATGTTGTCCTTATTTTCGGACTTTTATGCCTCATTTTTTTTTTCTTTTCTTTTTTTTTTCTCTTCCCCAAACTTTTCACCATGTCACCCTTCACCTAAAGAAATATGTTTGTCTCAAGCATTTATTTGATCTAAGTTTCAAAAATATCAAATTAAAACAGAACATGATAACTCTTAGGAAAATTGGGAAAAATGATGTTCAAATTAACAATTTCGTGTAAAGGGAATCTACTATTTCGAAATGTCTCCTAAATTAATTAGAGTTAAATTGTCACTAATAAGTAATACCTGAAAAAGGATTAGATGACTTAGGAAAATAGATGTCCATCATTAAACTATGTCAATATGATTGCATGTTTTTCAATTTTGGTATAGCGGATTAGGAAAAAATTTTATTCATTTGATATGATTTCGGTACACCCCCATCCCCAAACTTTAAATTTGACAATGCCCTCATTGTCAAGCCCAAAACAACAAAATAGACCGAAATCTAAAAAAAACAAAAGTCCAAAAAAAAAAGTAGAGAAACTCCCTCATGAAGATCATTCGGACTCAATGTCGTTTGGGCCGTCAGTTAAGCTGGGCTATCGGCATTGTTGGGCTGCGATCGGGCTTCCAATTTTTCCAGAATTTCCAGCATGTAGTGTTGCTGGATCTCCAATTGGCTTAGGCGGCTTTCCATGAGCTGCAGACTCTTGGAAATTTCCGCTGGAAACCTGTTCGCTTTGGATGCTGCAGCTCTGCGTGCAGCATCGGGGATTTGGGTGTCTCCTTCATCGGGTTCTTCGATCTCTTCCTGTGTAATTCGGTTTATAGTGATAGGGGTAATGATACCTGTATGACGGAGCCTGGCTTCTGTGTCCAGAACTTGCACTCCAACATGAATCCAGAGCTCGGACACCAATGATGGGAAGAGGAATTGACTCCCCTTCTTCGTGGCGTTGGTGCAGAGGCTCTGGTAGATGATCATTCCAATATTGATGGGTTTTCCAGTTAGAGTGCAGTAGAGGAGGATGGCTCGCTCTCTGGTTACGTGTTGACCATGAGAGGAAGGAGAGATACGGGATTTCACGAAGAGGTACCAACACTTCGCACTTGGAAGGAGCGAGGCCCGAGATATTGTAAATGCTCCGAGCTTCGTGATTCGCCAAATAGTTGCTGACAGAGCCACTGTGTCAAGAACTTCCGAGAGAAACTCCGGCGTTGTATTCTCCGAGTGGGCGAAGAATTCATCGGCGGCTTCAGGGAGCTCGTAGAATGAGTTTATCCGCTCGGGTGAGATGGGTATCATTTTGTGCCAGACCATGATTTCTTCCGGCTTGTCACCTGAAAAATTAGAATAAAATTCTTTCACTAGAGAGAGAATTGGCTCAACGGGTTGGGCACAGAGATTTGCCCAACCCCGTTCCTTGATGGTTCCTGTGATATATGCTGGGTATTCTTTGGAAGTGCCGGCATTTTTTCAGCAGCAAAAGTCCGCTTCTTGAAGTCTTGCTCGTATCTGAGACGAGCTTCCTCAGAAATAAAGGCCGGTTTTGCTGTCCTTTTGATTACAAAGGTCTTCGGGCGGGGTGGAGTGCGAGATGTTTGCACTGGAGTTGCTGCCGATGCTGTAGCTCTGGGCGGAGGTACCGTCGTCTTTGGCGGTAAGGTTCTTGGTGCAGCAACTCTTCTTTGGCGCCCTGTTTCTTTAAACAAAGGTACTTGAATGGGTACCTTTTTTAGTTCAGCAGCAGAAGAACGGGTGGTTCTTGGTGTTCGTGGTGGAGCATCAGGTTTGGAGGCCGGAGGTTCGGGTCTTGTCGGCAAACACGGCGGTGCAGCGGGTGTTTTCACAGCCATCGGCTTCAGGAGAGAGGAAATCGGGGCGTCAGATTTGGGGGAGACTTCCCGTGATGGTGGTGGTGCTTGCTTGCTGGCGGTTGACTCGCCGCCTCTTGGTTTGCGAATAAGAGGAATCGGGGTATCCGATTCCGTTTCCGAGTCAGAAGACGGAATGGACACCAGCGGCTCATCTTTTCGTTGCTTCTCTTCGTTGATGGCGGCAGTTGTCTCTTCTTCGGTGGAGTGGGGTTCTTCGATGTCGGCATCGGAAGTTGCCGCTTCTTCGTCGTCGGCTGGGCGAATGTCTCGGCGGATATTTCCGTCAGTGCTGGTGCGGGAGTCGGCCGTTTCTTTGGTGTGATCTTTCGACGGCATTTTGGCGGTCGGGTTTTAGGTGACGGACTCCTTTTGCTGGCCAGAACAGTGACGTCTTCTTTGCTGGCCTCTTCATCGGGAGTATCTTTCCACGGCAGATAAATGACTGTGTCCTTCCATGTCAGGTACAGAATTGGCTCTGGCTCCATTGATTCGTCTACTGGGTTTCTTGAGAAATTCTTGGTGTTCTCTCCCGAATGCTATGGCTTCTGTTTATAAAGATGAGAGGGAGGCGGTTATTTGAAATTAAAACGATATTTACCGCTTCTCTCAGAAATTTGATCAGGCGGTAACTTCCTCTTTGTTTTCCCGCTCAGTCCAATCAGATTAGACCAAGTTCTTCTCCCGGTTTTCCTATAGTCAAATTGCGGATCCTTCCACTTGATCAATGTTGTGTCAGTCTTGCAGCATCAGATAGACTCTCTATCCTAAAACACAAATAAAAACTAATAATCATAAAAACAATAAAGAAAGGGTTGCCTCCCTGTAGCGCTACGTTTTCTGTCTGCAGCCTGACGTCGTTATGGGCTCATTCGGCATCCTCCAATGGGATGGAGACATGCTCTTCGTCTTGTGGGCTCGGCCCAAGATAAGGCTTAACTCGTTGGGCATTTACCTTGAAGTGCTTCCCGGCGTCATTACGAAGTTCAATTACTCCTTAAGCATTGATTGCAGTGATCAAGAATGGTCCCGTCCATTTTGATTTTAATTTTCCCGGAAATATCTTCAATCGTGAATCATATAATAGCACTTGTTGCCTGACATCAAATGTCCTTTCTTGGATGTTTTTGTCATGCCATCTCTTAACTTTCGATTTGTAAATTTCCGCATTCTCATAGGAGTTTTGCCGAAACTCTTCCAACTCATTAAGTTGTAGTAACCTCGCTTCTCCTGCGGTTTCCTCGTCCATGTTCAATTTAGCGACCGACCAATATGCCTTATGTAATAATTCGACCGCTAAATGGCAAGCTTTGCCAAAAACAAGTCGAAACAGTGATGTTCCTATTGGAGTCTTGAAAGCTGCACGGTAAGCCCATAAAGCATCGGGTAATTTCTCGGCCCAATCTCTTCTACCGGTATTAACCACTTTTTCCAGAATTCTTTTGATTTCCCGGTTAGAGACCTCCGTTTGTCCGTTTGCTTGAGGGTGATACGGTGTTGTAACTTTGTGCTTAACTTCATATTTTTCAAGTAACTGCTTGAATTTTCGGTTGCAAAAATGACTTCCTCCATCACTAATGATTGCTCTCGGTGTGCCGAATCTCGTAAATATGTTTCGATAAAGAAAACGAGTGACAACCGAAGAATCATTAGTGGGAAGAGCAATGGCTTCCACCCACTTTGATACATAATCCACGGCGAGTAAAATATATTGGTCTCCGTAAGATCGAAGATCTCGACCTCTAGGATATTCGTTAACGGCATCTCGTGTTTTCGTGTGATATTTCCCATCTGTTGGCATCTGTCACACAATTTTACAAATAAATTTGCATCTTTAAATAAAGTAGGCCAATGCAAACCTGATTGGAGGACTTTAGCAGCTGTTCGGGTTCCTCCAAAATGTCCTCCATATGGTGATGCATGGCAATGTTGTAGCACTGATGCGACTTCGTGCTCCGGGATGCATCTTCTTACGATCTGATCCACACGTTGTATAAATAAATATGGATCATCCCAATAGTAATTTCGTACCTCTTTTAAAAACTTCCTCCTCTGTTGATAGGTGTAATCTAATGGGATGATTCTGCTTGCTAAGTAGTTCACAATATCGGCGTACCAAGGTAGTGCCTCGGCTTTAAAAATCTGTTCGTCCGGGAAAGTTTCTGTAATTGCCGTTTCTTCTTTCTATGGCTTCTCTTGTTCTAGTCGTGATAGATGGTCGGCAACCTGATTATCCATACCTTTTCTATCAATTATCTCTAGGTCAAATTCTTGTAGTAACAGAATCCACCTAATTAAACGTGGCTTGGCATCTTTCTTCGAAAACAGATACTTTATAGCAGAATGGTCGGTGTGTACGATGACTTTAACACCAACTAAATATTGTCTGAATTTTTCGAAAGCAAAAACTACGGCCAGCAGCTCCTTCTCAATTGTCGTGTAATTCAGCTGTGCATCAGATAGTGTTTTGCTAGCATAATAAATAGGATGTACAACTCGGTCATTCTTTTGTCCCAGCACCGCTCCCAAGGCATAATCGCTAGCATCGCACATAATCTCAAATGGTTTTGTCCAATTTGGTGCAGTAGTAATTGGGGCCGAGATCAGCTTGCGTTTTAATTCTTCGAAAGCTTTTTGACATGCATCATCAAAGAAAAATACTTTATCATTTTCCAGCAATGAGCAGAGTGGTTTGGAAATATTTGAGAAGTCTTTGATGAATCGGCGGTAAAAACTGGCATGTCCTAAAAAGCTTCGTATTCCTTTCACGGAGGTAGGTGGAGGCAGTTTTTCAATAACTTCAAGCTTGGCTTTATCCACCTCCATCCCTGATTTGGAAACTCGATGTCCGAGAACAATTCCTTCGGTTACCATAAAATGGCATTTTTCCCAATTTAGAACTAGGTCTGTCTCGGTGCAGCGTTTCAATACTAATTCCAAATTCTGTAAGCATGTGTGAAAAGAATCTTCAACCACAGAAAAATCATCCATAAATATTTCCAGAAAATCCTCAGCCATGTCCGAAAATATCGACATCATACAACGCTGGAACGTTGCTGGAGCATTGCATAACCCGAATGGCATTCGTCGGTAAGCGAACTTACCATAGGGATAGGTAAACGTCGTCTTCTCCTAATCTTCTGGTAGAATTGCATATTGATTGTAACCTGAATATCCATCTAAGAAACAATAAAACTCTTTACCAGCTAGTCGGTCGAGCATTTGATCGATGAATGGCAAGGGAAAGTGGTCCTTCCTTGTCATCTTGTTGAGCTTCCGATAGTCCATACAAACTCGCCAACCAGTAACTGTGCGGGTTGGAATTAATTCGTTGTTCTCATTGGTTACCACAGTTGTTCCTCCTTTCTTTGGGTCACATTGGACCGGACTTACCCATGAACTATCTGAAATTGGGTAGATAATACCTGCGTCTAATAGCTTGATAATTTCCTTTTTCACCACTTCTTTCATGACTTGATTCAATCAGCGTTGTCCTTCAACTGATGGCCGGTAATCATGCTCAAGCAGAATTTTGTGCATGCATATACTCGGACTAATTCCCTTGATGTCAGCAACCGTCCAAGCAATGGCATGTTTATATCTCCTTAATATTTCCAGTAATTCGGCTTCCTGTAATTCATTCAATTGAGAAGAAATAATAACAGGTAAAGTGTCACCTGTTCCGAGGTAAGCGTACTTCAGATGCTGTGGCAACGACTTCAACTCTAGTTGTGGTGGTTCGTCTATCGAGGATTTCATCTCTCGATGTTCTTTATCTCCTCTGTCCAGGGCTTCGGTAGCTTGTGCCCTAGACTTTTTCCAAGTTCGTGGGTCAGATGGATCGAACTTAAATTCCCGTTTGGGTGGTCTTACTTCTCTCTTTTCCACAAAATCGCATTCATCATCATCGATGGCGTAACATTCTTTAGCTTCTTTTGGATCTTTTAAAGCATTCAGGACATTGAACATGACCTCTTCATCATTCACCCTCATAGTGAGTTCTCCTTTTTCTATGTCGATAAGAGTTCTTCTGGTGGCTAAGAATGGTCTTCCCAAGAGGATCGGGACCTCTCGGTCAACTTCACAATCAAAAATAATGAAATCAGCCAAAAAAATAAATTTATCAACTTTTACCAGCACGTTCTCGATGATTCCTTCCGGGTAGCCTATGGATCGATCGGCAAACTGTAATGTTACTGTTGTCGGCCTTGCTCTTCCAACGTCCAACTTCTTAAAAATTGACATTGGCATGAGATTGATGCTAGCTCCTAGGTCACATAGAGCTTCGCCAATATGTTGGTCTCCGATCGTGCATGGAATCGTAAATTTCCCAGGATCACGTAACTTTGGCGGGATCTTGTTTTGTACAATATAGCTGCTTGCTTGAGTCATCGCCACAGTTTCGTATTCCTCTATTTTCCGTTTCTTCGATACGAGATCTTTCATAAATTTTGCATAGTTCGGCATTTGTTCTACGGCCTCGACTAGTGGAATATTGATGTGTAGTTGCTTCAACATATCCATGAATTTCTTTTATTGTTTGTCCTGATTCTTTTTCTGTAGCCTTTGTGGAAAAGGTGGCGGAAGTCTCTCGGCTGGTGCAATTGCCTTCTGATGCTGTGCGGGGCTGCAGCATTGATATTAGCATCAGGGTTGTTAATCTGCTCCGAGCCTTCCACTTTATCAGCGTCGGTGTTCTTCTCCTTGGTTCTTTCTCTAGGTCTTTCCTTAGAGTCTTTCACAGTTTCCACCTCTCTGCCGTTGCGCAAAGTAATGGATTTGCACTGTTCTTTTCCTTCTCGTTTTGGAACTTCGGTATCGCTCGGCAACATTCCCGTAGGTCTATTATTCAACGATAGAGCGAGCTGTCCTACTTGATTCTCCAGATTCCTATGAGATGCGGCTTGATTCTGAATCGCCGCATTCATATTTTGCATCATCAGCTCGGATCGTTCCATAAATTCGCTGACCTTTTGTTCGAACGTCTTGGATTGTTCGGGTTGTTGTTGTGGCCGATTTGCTTGAGTTGGAAAACTCTGATTATACCCTTGTTGAGGCTGGCAGTACTGATTCGGATTGCGTGGTGGCTGATTCTGGCTCCACTGATTATTTGGCTTCCAACCTTGATTGAAATTATTGCTCCGATTATTCCCCACATAATTTACTGCTTCGGGATTTGAAGGGCAATACTCGTACGTATGATCTTCCGGCAGAATGAACATGAAATACTCTTAACTTGCTGTGTGTTGGCTTGTTGCATGTTCATGTTCCTGAGGGTGTTATTTAGCGTAGTCATTTGTGCCGCTAGAGCCATAACTGGATCTATGTCAAGGATTCTGGGTGTGCTGTTCGTCGATGCTTTCTTCGGCGCTGCAGCTCTCTCTGTCGGCCATTGATAATTGTTAGTCGCCATATTATCTAAAAGTTCAAACGCGTCCGCTCATGATTTAGATAAAATTGCGCCAATTGCTGCTGCATCTAAGAAAGATCGAGTTTGTCCATAAAGTCCATTATAAAAAGTTTCCAGTTGTACCCATTCGTTGAAGCCATGATTCGGACATTGGCGAATTAATTCCTTGAACCTCTCCCATGCTTCATACAGGGATTCAGTGTCCTGTTGTCTGAATGTCATGATCTCCCCTCTCATCTTTGCGTTCTTTACCGGTGGAAAATATTTGAGTAGAAACTTCTTGGCTAGATCTTCCCAAGAAGTGATAGAATTCGGTGGCAAAGAATTCAGCCATGCTTTTGCTCGGTCTCGGAGTGCATAAGGAAATAACTTTAATCGGAGAACCTCCCGATTAACAGCCGTATCTTCAAACGAATCACACAAAGATGTGTATTCCGTAATAAAAGCGTTCGGATCTTTGGATGCCGATCCATTAAATGTGCCTATTGTTTGCAGCATTTAAAACATAATAGGCCTTAATTCACACCTTACCTCGTTGTTGACGGGTCGAAAAATACCAGGATTAAGCCGTTCCAAATCTGGAATTGCATAATCCCGAATTGGTCTTTCATGATCGGGACCTTGATTATTCGGTGGAATTTGAGCCATTGGTTCTTCTTTAACCGCTTCTCGTTGGTTTTGAATTTGGCGTCTCCTTTCACGAAGCGTTCTTTCAGGCTCGGGATTGTAGGGAATGAGCTCGTTGTTCCCTTCGTTTTGCATAAATACCTGAAAAAGATTAAAAGAACCGTGAAAATACTTTCATTTTAATTTTCAAAATTTTTCAAATTAGTGTTAGTAATATTAACAATACTTCACAAGAAATTCTAAAAATCAAAAATTTTGTTGTCCCCGGCAACGGCGCCAAAAACTTGTTGCTTGAAAATGTAATCGCAAATAAACGCAAGTGCACGTATCGCAACGTAGTAATAAAAATATCGATCCCACGAGGACAAGTCAACTTTCAATTTAAAGAATAAATTGCAAGGTAAAGGAAATAAACTAAAAATCTTAACTTTAACTATTTACAAAAATAATTAAAGAATAAAGAATAGGTTTTTCATTATGATTCTGTTTGTTCATCTAATCTACCATGCACAAAGTAAATTGCAGAAAATAAAGTGCATAAAAGTAAAGTGGTGGTCGAATCGAGAATTAGAATTAATCTCGGAAAGAACTAACTATGATTGACTTAAGCAAATTAACATAAAAAATTCAGACTTTAATTAAAACTAAACAACTCAATAACTTATGCTATGAAGACTTGTAAAATCGATGAAAGTTAAAACGTAAGACAAAGGAGAGAATTTTGGTCCTCGCCGTCAGAAATCGTTGTTCACACAGCCCCGTTCCCTCGCCGCCGTGATCGCTGTCACCGACCTCTTCCTCGGATTTACGCCCGGGCTTGATCGCAAGCTTGTTCTCTATTTCTAGCACACCCAATTCGTGGCACTCTAGTTTTTCTTTATAGAAGTCTCAGCCTCGAAATATATGGAGGTTTGTTGAGATTTGCAGCTGGTTCGAGATTTGGAAAGATTTCCAAATCTTCGAGGATATTCTTGTTTCCATATTTGAAAATTGGTCATTCGGTTGAGATCTTCTCCTTAAATGCGTGATCTTCCAGCTTCTTTCTTGCTCTGCAATCCATCTTTAAACTTGGCAACTGCATCTAAACAAAATATTGTGAAAATAAAAAATCTAGAAATATTGTTGAAAATCACGTAAAATCTGCGTTTTTAGATGCTGTTGCGATGCTGCGGCATTTCCGCGATATTTGCCTAAAAATCCAATTTTTGAATAAAACATAATATGATCACAAGCAATTTATCAATAAAATCCCGTGAAATATTAGGTCTTTTCAAGGCCTAACAAGACTCTCTTGAGGTTTCTCCGTCCGAAAATCCTCCAATCTCTCTAGAATCGGAGCTAGTGAGCAATTCTAAAAGAGACCTTCCTAGAGAGTGGAAATATTCAAGAAGCCACCCATTAGAATATGTGGTTGATGATCCCACATTAGAGGTTAAAACTAGAGCCTCTCTCAGGAATCTACGTGCCAATGTAGCATTCTTATCTCAAGTAGAGCCTAAGAAGTTCGATGAGGCCATAAAAGATGAAAATTGGATAATGGCCATGCAAGAAGAACTTAATCAATTTGAGAGAAAAAAATTGTGGGAATTAGTTCCTAGACCAAATGATCACACCATCATTTGAACTAAATGGGTATTCAAGAATAAACTAGATGAACATGGCATTATCATTAGAAACAAGGCAAGATTAGTTGCAAGGTTATAATCAAGAAGAAGGTATAGACTTTGAGGAAACCTTTGCACCGGTGGCTTGAATGGAGTCAATTCACATTCTTCTTGCCTATGCCTGTCAGAAAGACTTCACTCTATTTCAAATAGACGTTAAGAGTGCTTTTCTAAATGGATATATTATGGAAGAAGTCTATATAGAACAACCTATGGGTTTTGAGGCTTTTGACAAGAAAGACCATGTTTATAAACTTCATAAAGCTCTCTATGGTCTTAAGCAAGCTCCTCGAGCTTGGTACGATAGGTTGAAGAATTTTCTCTTTGTTAGAGAGTTCAAAATGGGAAAAATTGACTCAACCCTCTTCACAAAACATGTTGGTAATGATCAGCTACTTGTCCAAATTTATGTGGACGATATTATTTTTGGAGCCTACAACAAAAAACTGTGTGAAGATTTTGCCTCTCATGCAAGATGAATTTGAAATGAGCATGATGGGGGAGCTTAAGTTCTCTTAGGACTTCAAATTAGACAATCTTTAGATGAAACATTTATTTACCAAGAGAAATATATCAAGAAATTACTCAAGAGTTTTGGACTGGACTCTTGCAAATCTTCCAGGACACCAGTGAGTACCACAACCAAATTGGATAAGGATGAAGGAGGAAAAGATGTGGATATTAAGAGATTTCGTGGAATGATCGGCTCATTGTTATATCTAACCGCTAGCAGACCCGACATCCTTTTTAGTGTTTGTCTTTGTGCTAGATTCCAAGCCTCGTCTAAGGAGTCTCACTTAAATGCCATTAAAAGAATTTTCAAATACTTAAGTGGAACACTTGATCTAGGATTATGGTATCCAAAGGGTACTTCCTTTGACTTAATTGGATATTCTGATTTGGATTATGCCGGAAGTCTTGTGGATAGGAAAAGCACTAGTGGTACATGCCAATTCTTAGGTGAATCTTTAGTATCTTGGTTCTCTAAGAAACAAAAATTTGTGACACTCTCAACTGCCGAAAGTGAGTATATAGCAGCCGGTAGTTGTTGTGCACAAATTCTTTGGATGAAGCACACTTTAGAAGACTATAACCTCTCATTTTCTAAGATTCCAATTAAATGTGACAACACTAGTGCAATAAACATCTCCAAAAATCCTATCTTACACTCTAGAACTAAACATATAGAAATTAGATATCATTTTATCAAAGATCATGTCCAAAAAGGAGATGTTGTTTTGGAATTTGTCAATTCTTGTGATCAATTGGCAGACATTTTTACTAAACCTCTAGATGAGAAGACCTTTTGTGGGATTAGAATTTGATTAGGAATAATTTGATTTGATGATGCTTAGATACAACATTTTATGTCTGCTGCTTTTCAGTGACAACGATCGACACAACATTATGTATGTCGACCGGTCTTTCTAATCTGGCATAAAGCGGTCAACATAAACAAGAGTATGTCGACCGGTCCGTCAAATCTGCTTCCTGTCGGTCGACACCATTCACGATCGGTCGACCGATATCCAATTTTCTCGCTGTTTTTAAAACTTTATTCCGCGTATATTTTCATTTCACACACTTCCTCTCCCGCGCTACAATCCCTCCGGCGTCTTCCACCTCCTCCGGTTAGTGCCTAGCGCTCATTCCTCTCGAATTCTTTCCTTTCCACGCCCTATGGCTTCCTACTCTCAACCTCCAGTCAAGCGGAAATGCTCTTCTTCGTTAAAATCCGATAATCCTCCTCCTCTTCCTCCGACGATTAACAAACACTTATTCCGAAATGAGTCGTCTCAAGATAGGTATTTCCAAATCTTTCAATCCAAACCATTAATCTTGAGTAGGGTTTATAGGCCCCATTGCATTCAAGGAATAGATTTTTCCGAATCTAGTGATTACTTAGGATTAACCAACTTGTTTAGCTTTAAGAAACAATACCATGAGGAGGCAATTCGCCTTTTCTATGCCAACTTGCATTCTACTCCTCATCCTCTTACCTTAAAAAGCCTTGTGTTTGGAAAACCAATCAAGATCACAGTGGCATTGTTGAATTCATTACTAAATTGTCAAATTAACGAGCACACCGATTAATACTATGAACAAGGGAAGGAACCCTCTCTAGTTCGGTGCTTGGATTATAAGAATTTTCTGAGATTGGTTGCTAAGGATCCCAAAAATGTGCCGTACAAACCTAAAGCTAGTTATCTCAACATCACGGCACGTTTAGTTCACCATATCACCACCTACAATCTTTTGCCTAAGGACGGGCATAGAGATCACATAAGCCACATGGAACTTTATGTTCTCTACATGTTCTTTCATCGACGTCACTTCAATGTATGTTTCATAATAATAAGGCACATGATGGATGTTTTGGATGTGGCATCCAAGTCGTTACCCTTCAACCTTCTGCTAATGGAAATTTTTGCAAAGCAAGGAGTCGAGTTTCCTATTCCCTTGAAATTTATCGAAGTTAAGAACCTTGATATCTATTCTGACTCCACACTTGCCCGTATGGGATTAGCTCAAGATGATGATGGAGTCTGGCACTACAAGAAAATCTTACCTCCCCGACCTCCTACCTCTTTCACCTCAAGTTATCGTCCCCTGACTGCCGATGAGATTCACATTCCTCCTAAGCATCGAACCACGCGTGGACAACATCGCTCTTCCTCCTTGTTCAAGGAGCACTTTGATATGCTCATTAATCTTATTTCAGCCTTGCTTCCTCTGTTGTGTCTCTTCACAACAAGGTTGATGGTCTTAAGAAACAAATTGATGCTTGGGATGAATACTTTGAAGAAGAAGATGATTGTGAAGGGCCAGCAACAACGCTTCCTAGAGCTCCAGTTCACTCCTCTCCAACCCCTAATGCTGAATCATTTCCTTCTCTGACTATTGAGCCATCTGTCACACCGGCTCGTGATCCTGACACAGTACCAATATCCTCCCCCCGTACGGTGTTGATCCTGTCTCATGTAGGAACCAAGGTCCTCGACTCTCCATCCACTATGCCTATATCTTCTCCAGTCTTAGATGTGCATGGTTCACCTCTTATAGGATCTCCATGGGAGTAGTTTTTAGTTTATTAGATATTTTGTGGTATTTTGGGACATCTCTCTCTATGTAAAGACATTGTTTTTAATTATCGCCTGTTGTTTCAAGATGCATTAGCTCTTCGTGAATGCATTTTTTTTATAGGGCCAACGGGGGAGATAGATTGCATTATTCTATACAATTGCCTTAATTAAGATTGCATGAGCATGAAAAGTTATAACTGAATGTGCATAAAAAGTGATATTCTTTTTCTTAACTATTTCTATGTTCTAGTATTGGGAAGTATGCATATACTATGGGGGAGTATTTAAAAATATGAGAACATAGTCAATTTATCTTTCAATTGAATTGTCATCGTCAAAAAGGGGGAGATTGTTGGCTTTAAAGGCTTTTAAAGTAACCAAGTATTTTTTATGATAATCGTTTGTGAAAATGTATGAAAGCTAAATTAAATTATGTTGCTAATGAATCTCTTGTGAAACATCTTTCTAAAAGGGTACACTTAATATCTAACAAGTTTGTCAAGTGTTGAAGAATTTCATAAGTTTTCTCAGGTTATGTCGACCGATGTTCAGATGTGTCGACCGCAACAATTCCAAAGAAGATATATATGTCAACCGCTATATACATATGTCGACCTCAAAAATTATAGAGAAGATATATGTCGCCCGCTATATACATATGTCGACTGCAACAATTCCAAAGAAGAGATGTATGTCGACCGCTATATACATATGTCGATCGAAATAACTCCAGAAAAGATATATATGTCAACCGCTATATACATATGTCGACCGCAACAATTCCTGAGAATAGATGTATGTCGACCGCCCAAGAGATGTGTCTCGACCGCTCAAGATCTATGTCGACCAGAGGAAAAGTTCTAGAAATGTAACCTATGTCGACCGATACAGTCTTATGTCGACCGATGATTTCCCAGAGACAAACTTAATGTCGACCGCGCAAGACCTATGTCAACCGATGTGAAGCTCCAAAGACAGAACTTATGTCGACCGCCAATTATTTGTGTCAACCGCTGAAGTTCCAAAAACAAACCTCATGTCGACCACAACACCTTCAAAGACTAATCAACTATACCTATGTCGACCACTCCACGATTATGTCGACCGCTCAGAATCTACTATAGAGTTAAAGCTCTAACGGCTACTTTCTAATGAGTCTAAACGGCTATATTTCAGTCGACCACTCCCGTACTTATGTCGACCGCCCGAGCCTGAGCTGTATAAATAGTTGAAGAGAAGCCCATTAAAGTATCGATTTTCTTGGGAGAAAAACACTCTGAAACGCTGTCAAAATTATTCTCAAGTCATTTTACTCTCTCATCTCTTGTATTCACTTTTGATTATTCATCTTGTGATTAAGAGAGTCAGTTTAGAAACCGTAAATCCTTGTAATGATAGAATTGAGTGAACTTGTAAAATTTGTGACGCCTCTAAGAAAGAAGAGTCAAGCTGTAAAGGTTAGATTGATACCTGAAAATGCTCGGTTCATTAAGATATGCACGGTTGATTTGAGTCTTGACCGAGGGTGACCGTGGTTGACCGAGAGGTTGCACCGAGTGGGATGAGCTCCGAACAATGAAAAATTGGCTTGAGCCAATTTTGATCCAGGTCTTCTAAAATGCTCTCGGTGGTCAGCATGAAGGGGCACATGGTCTGGTTCCTCGGTTGACCGGTAATGACTCGTAAGCGTGAGCTGGCTTGTTTGAATTGGCCAAACCGGGGGATGATCATATCTGAATATCGAGGGATCCGTGCGGCTGTTTTGTAAATCTGTTGTTAGAGGATCCTCTAATGATTTGACAGCTTGATCGCAGATTCTATGGATGAAAATCCCTTGTGGTTCGCCATTTGTTAAGTAAACGGCCTTGTACGCGCGCCCGATGGATTCTTCTCGAACATCAAGGGATATGTTCGTGCCAATTTGAACCTTGTCTTTTCCCTGACCAAATAATCACATTACTTAAAGATTTAAGTAAAGTGGCCGATGGAATTTGGTCAAGGTCTTCTAGTTGCCCGAAGGTGGGCCGCGGCTTGACCTTGTGTTGGGCGTATCGGTCTTTTGTGGGCCTTTACCTATGGGATCTGCATTCTACTCCTTTGGGCTGCTTTCTCTTT
Source organism: Begonia fuchsioides (assembly GCA_003255005.1). Taxonomy (NCBI): domain Eukaryota; kingdom Viridiplantae; phylum Streptophyta; class Magnoliopsida; order Cucurbitales; family Begoniaceae; genus Begonia; species Begonia fuchsioides. Next base: position 130,132 of record QAOC01054248.1, on the reverse strand, counting down.
ATTCTCTAAGGATATTTGCTGGCTAAGTAAAATAAAACTAAATGGGAACAGGTCCATGGGTGAGCACTGATGTGCTACCAAGCCCATCGGATACCGAGACACCGAGCCCATCGACCACACCCTCGGCCACCACCCCGTTTTCTAACTTAATTGTTCATTTTGCAGGTACATTAGCCTTGGCAACTCCAACCGAGGTTGATAGAGAGCAACCAAGACGAGTGCTCANCGGGCATATTCAGCCGAGCGACTCCAAATCTCTCTTGATCATTCCTTACCTTATTCGTACACACGCATTTGGACCGGGCCCATGCACGTTAAAGGAGCACCATTCAACTCCTTCACACGGATCACTATCTAACGGCCGAGCGCCCTTCCATTTACTTTCCTTAGTTAATTTTGTCTTTAAATAGGATGTAAGCCTCGATTAGAAGGCAGTGAAAATTTGATAATACAAGTGCTTCGAGCCTTTTTATCAAACTCCCTCAAATCGACCAAGTTCTCCGGTGCGTCACATCCGGCCAACAAACGTCAACCCTTAGCCGAGACTCGGTGCGTAACATCCGAGCCACGACCAAGGTCTACCGATCCAAACACTCCCGGTTACTTGAGTGTTTAGACCGCCGCCACCTCTCCTCCATTCCCAACAACCTCCATCACCGCGCACCACCACGGTAACCGTCAATCTCTCCCCTCTCGGACCACTCTTTGATTCCCTCGAGCCATTCCCTCATACCCATCACCTCACTTCCACAAACACCATATTTACCGAGTGAAATACTCTCTGTTTTCCATAACTCCCGAGTTTACACCATCCACGCCCTAATCCTCCTTCCCGGACGCATCCCAAGCATCCACGGTAAGCCTTAGCGCGATCCCCGCGACCGAAGGCACACCATCTTGGTATCAGAGCTTAGGTCACTCTCCGAGACCTAAAGGTACAATTTTTACGCCTAAAAAATTCAAAATTTATTATGATGACTCGAAGCGGAGCAATCCACAACGGTGGCCGAGACCAAGCCACCACTTCTGATCCAACGATCGCCTCCGAGCCACATGAAATGGATCCACACGCCAAGGGCGATTCGACGCCCTAAATCGGAGAATGGATGAACAAGAAGCCTTCAACCGGAGGATGGATGCCGTTCTCCAAAGGCTAGACAATGCCGCCGCACCCGCTCAACCATATGAGCCTCCCCGGCCAGCTCGGCGTCCCAGAGCCGGCAATGGTAGGCGTCAAGCCGCACCGCGCGACTTTGACGAGTCCGACGAAGATTATTACTCCGACCACCATACGGACCGAGATGAAAATTGGAAATTAGCAAAGCTTAATTTACCATCATTCAAGGGAACCTCCGACGGTGATTCCTTTCTCGATTGGGTCGAGAAAGTCGACAATATTTTTTACTTATACAACCATTCCGAAAAGTTAAAGGTACAATTAGCTTCTATTGAATTAACGGACTATGCTGCTCTTTGGTGGAATAGTTTGAAGAAGCAAAGGCGCGAAGATCACGAAGAAGAGATCACGACGTGGCGCGTAATGAAAAATCACATGCGGAAACGTTTTGTCCCGAGCCATTACCGCCAAGATCTTTTTCTTCAACTCCAAAGCCTCCGCCAAGGAAGTTCCACCGTTGATGAGTACTTGAACGAATTCGAGTCATTACGAATTCGTTGCGACCTAACCGAGCCCAAGGAACAAATTATGGCTCGGTTTATCCGAGGCCTCCACCGAGAAATTGGTGATATGGTCGAGTTGCAGCCCCTCGACAATTTTGATGACTTAGTCCAAATGACCCTTAGAGTCGAGAGGCAAATCAAGCGGAGAAGCAAAGGTCCGAACCCCCGACCACCCGCGGGGCGCCCATCCGCGCCATACCGACCTGCACCAATGGCCGAGTACCGGGCCCCGGCCAAGCCCCCGACCACGACACCTAAACCATGGGTGCCTCGGCCAAACATTGAGTCCAAACCACAAGAGGGCTCAAAGGAAGGCCCACGGTCACGAGACATTCAGTGTTTTAAGTGTCTCGGCCGATGGCATATGGCGGCCCAATGCCCTAATCGCCGTGTCATGACGCTCATCGAAGACACGGGCGATGTTGTGAGTGATGAAGAGGCTCCATCCGAGCCCAGCCCAGTAGTAGAGGTCGAAACACCGGACTTACCCGATGAAGAAGTGTACCACGCCCAAGGTGGTCCGATGCTTATGGTAATCCGGCGCGCACTCTCGGCCCAAAGGCACCCCGAGGATTTTCAACGCGAGAACCTTTTCCACAGCCGTTGTTTGATTAAAGACAAGGTTTGCTCGCTTATTATTGATGGCGGAAGTTGTGCCAATGTGGCTTCCCGAGAGATGGTCGAGAAGCTCGGCCTCCCGACCACCGAACATCCGACACCATACAAGCTCCGTTGGATCACCGATCGTGAAGATATTCGCGTCTCCAAGCAAGCCAAGGTTGAATTCACGATCGGCAAATATAAAGACACGGTAGTGTGTGACGTTGTCCCAATGAGCGCCACACACGTACTTCTCGGCCGGCCTTGGCAATTCGACCGACACGTTCACCATGACGGCCGATCCAACCATTACTCCTTCAAGTTGGATGGCCGAAACATTACACTTGCTCCAATGACCCCGGAGCAGATCGCCAAGGACGAGGCCGACAAGAAAGAGGCCCGATCGAAGATGGCCCTTATCATGGGCCGAAAGGAGCTAGCCCGCACACTCACCCAAGGTACGCCACTAATAATTTTGATACATAGGGAATCCGAAGGTCCAAGTGAAGAAAAACTCCCGGAACCCGTGCTATCTTTGCTGGACCATTATGCGGATGTCTTCCCGGATGAGCTCCCCGACGGCCTCCCACCATTCCGAGGGATCGAACACCAAATCGATCTTCAACCGGGAGCCGTTTTACCGAATCGTCCACCTTACCGATTGAACCCCGAGGAGACAAAGGAATTACAAGGCCAAGTCCAAGAACTTTTGGACAAGGGCTATATCAAGGAGTCTTTAAGCCCGTGCGCCGTCCCGGCCTTACTAGTGCCCAAGAAGGACGGATCCTTCCGAATGTGCGTGGATAGCCGAGCGATAAACGACATTACCATCAAGTATCGATTCCCGATGCCTCGGCTCGATGACTTGTTGGATGACCTTAGCGGCGCACGAGTGTTCTCCCGGGTGGACCTTAAATCCGGCTATCACCAAATCCGAATGCGGGAAGGCGACGAGTGGAAGACGGCCTTCAAGACACGCTACGGATTGTTCGAGTGGCTCGTCATGCCATTCGGCCTCACCAATGCGCCGAGCACCTTCATGCGCCTAATGAACCACGTCTTACGGGAATATCTCGGTAAATTTATAATTGTTTACTTTGATGACATCTTGGTTTACAGCTCGGACTTCTCAAGCCACTTAGCACATTTGGAGCGGCTATTTATCACGTTGCGCGAAACGAAGCTATTCGGCAACCGGAAGAAGTGCGCCTTCGCGCAAACCCGGATTCACTTCCTCGGCTTCATTGTGTCCGGACACGGCATCGAGGTGGATCCCGACAAAGTCACCGCCATCCGAGAGTGGCCGATTCCTAAAACCGTCTCGGATATCCGAAGCTTCCATGGATTAGCCAATTTCTACCGGAAATTCATCAAGGGGTTTAGCACCATCGTAGCCCCATTGACCGAGCTCACTAAAAAGGGCCAAGACTTTTTATGGTCCGAACAATGCCAAGCGGCCTTCGAGCACATCAAGGCCCGATTATGTGAAGCGCCCGTGCTAACCCTCCCGGATTTTAACAAAGTGTTCGAGGTTGAATGTGACGCCTCGGGCACGGGCATTGGAGCGGTCCTAATGCAAGAGGGCCGAGCGGTCGCCTACTTTAGCGAGAAGCTCAAAGGCGCCGTGCTTAATTACTCCACCTACGACAAGGAACTCTATGCACTCATCCGAGCCATTGGAGTGTGGCAACATTACCTTCTACCGAGAGAGTTCATTATTCACACGGATCATGAAGCGCTCAAGTTTATCAAAAGCCAAGGCAAGCTTAACCGGAGGCATGCCAAGTGGATTGAATTTTTGGAGCGATATCCGTATATTATAAAGTACAAAAAGGGGGAAACGAACGTAGTGGCCGATGCACTCTCCCGAAGGAGCGTCCTCTTGACCGAGCTCAAGGTAAGGTTCTTTGGATTTGAGTGGATTAAAGGCCTTTATCATGATGATGCAGATTTTGGGCCTATTTTTGATGCGGCAATTAAAGGGGAAGCCCTCGGTTATAAAGTGTCCGAGGGATATCTCATGAAGGGTGGAAGAATTTGCATCCCGAGAGGTAGTCTCCGAGAGTCTCTCATTACCGAGGCCCACGGAGGCGGCCTTGCGGGACATTTTGGCGAGAAAAAGACGTGGGAGGCCCTTAAAGAACATTTTTATTGGCCCAAGTTATTTCGAGACGTGCACCGGTTTGTTGAAAGGTGCGCGGTATGTAAAAAGGCCAAGACCCGCGCCACGGCCCAAGGCTTGTATCTACCGCTACCCGTGCCGGATCACCCATGGCAAGCCCTAAGCATGGACTTCGTAGTCGGCCTTCCAAGGACCAACAACCGTAAAGACTCCATCATGGTCGTTGTAGACCGCTTCTCGAAAATGGCCCACTTTGTACCGTGCCATACCGCCCACGACGCCACGGCCATCGCGGATTTATTTTTCAAGGAGATAGTGAGACTCCACGGCATTCCTCGATCCATCGTATCCGACCGAGATGGTAAGTTCCTCAGCACGTTTTGGAGGACATTATGGGCAAGGCTTGGCACCAAGCTACTTTTTAGCACGGCATTCCACCCCCAAACCGATGGGCAAACGGAAGTGGTTAACCGAACACTAGGTGCGTTACTACGAAGTGTCATCGGAAAGAAGATCACCACTTGGGACAAGAAGCTACCGTTCATCGAGTTTGCCTACAATCGATGCCGCCATTCAACCACGGACTTGAGCCCATTTGAAGCCGCTTACGGATTCAACCCGACCACGCCCATGGATTTATTACCCTTACCGGCTCAAGACTACGCTAACCCCGACGGCCTTCAAAAAGCCGAGCTAGTCCGGAAATTGCACGAGAAAATCAAGCGGACCATTGAGCGGAAGAATGCTAAGTATGCTACCGCGGCCAACAAGAAACGTAAGGAGAAAATCTTCGAAGTGGGAGACCTTGTTTGGCTCAAGACAAGGCATTTTAAGCACAAGCATGCAAAATTACTCCCAAGAGCCGAGGGACCTTTCCGGGTAATCAAGAGGATTAACCCGAATGCGTACAAGATCGAACTCCCCGGCGAATCCGAAGTCTTAGCCACGGTAAATGTCAAGGATCTTTCCCCGTACGTTGATGACGAAGAGGACCCCGACGAGAGTGATTTGGGGACAAATCCTCAAGTACCCCGGGAGGATGATGTGCCATCCGATCCAACCGAGGCTCATGACACGACCCATCCGCCCGCCCCCTCGGTCACCGAAGCCCGTGACACCTACGGGCCCTCGGCCACCGAGGCTTTTACTAACATGGTTGCTCGTTTTGCAGGGACATTACATTCAGCAACACCCTCCGAGAATGATAGGGAGCAGCCCGTGACATTGCTCTCATGGCATCCGGGGGATGGCGCGGCCCATGCCGCGTCTAGCTAGGCCTTCGGCCACCCATAGCCAATAAGTGGCCAAGTGCCACACGGAGGTCTTCGAGTAGCGTGGATCTCCATCAAATAAAGAAGGAAGGAAGCCCAGCCCAAAGAGTCATTAGAATCAAGGAGAAGATCGGAAGTGACTTCAAGAACGCGCGCCAGCGCGCGCGCAAGCCCGGCCCAGCAACGCCGCTCTCGGACAACACGCAGAATCCCGGATTCTGCGCGCCGAATCTTGGACACTCGGACATCCAGCAACACGAAGATAAATCTCCCGTGCCAAACTCTTCGGACATCAAGACAATATCAGAAGAGATCCTCTGCAGCTTAAAGAAGAGGATTCGCACGCGGAAAATCCCAAGATATCCGGAACGTGTCCGAAAGGAGACTCACTCGGACAACCATGGGCCAAGCCCATATTCCACCGTGCCCAAAGCTTCGAGAACTCCTTTACTGAGCGGAGAAGTCCAACCAAAGCGGAAGATAGGAGTTCGCACAAGTCAAAATCCAGAAGACACTTAGTCGGCCCCGCGCGCACGGCCCAGCGTGCGCGCGCCTCATGATCCAGCCCGGCTCGGCCAGATCCCCGCGTATCCCGGATTTTGCGGGATCTCATCCGATCACGTATCTTCGGGCATATTCAGCCGAGCGACTCCAAATCTCTCTTGATCATTCCTTACCTTATTCGTACACACGCATTTGGACCAGGCCCATGCACGTTAAAGGAGCGCCGTTCAACTCCTTCACACGGATCGCCATCTAACGGCCGAGCGCCCTTCCATTTACTTTCCTTAGTTAATTTTGTCTTTAAATAGGATGTAAGCCTCGATTAGAAGGCAGTGAAAATTTGATAATACAAGTGCTTCGAGCCTTTTTATCAAACTCCCTCAAATCGACCAAGTTCTCCGGTGCGTCACATCCGGCCAACAAACGTCAACCCTTAGCCGAGACTCGGTGCGTAACATCCGAGCCACGACCAAGGTCTACCGATCCAAACACTCCCGGTTACTTGAGTGTTTAGACCGCCGCCACCTCTCCTCCATTCCCAACAACCTCCATCACCGCGCACCACCACGGTAACCGTCAATCTCTCCCCTCTCGGACCACTCTTCGATTCCCTCAAGCCATTCCCTCATACCCATCACCTCACTTCCGCAAACACCTTATTTACCGAGTGAAATACTCTCCGTTTTCCATAACTCCCCAGTTTACACCATCCACGCCCTAATCCTCCTTCCCGGACGCATCCCGAGCATCCACGGTAAGCCTTAGCGCGATCCCCGCGACCGAAGGCACACCAGGGCCGACGATCGAGTTTTCGTTGGTCGTCGGGTCGTGATCGTGGGGCGTCCGCTGGGCGCCGGGTGTGTCGTGGTTGGGAGCCCCGGATGTGTCACTGTCCGGTGTGTCAGGCGTGTCGCGGCCGGGGGTTGTCGGACACCATGCGATCGAGACTTTAGGTCATTCTCGATCATGTTCGGAAGGTAGTTTCGAGACTATGTTTCTTGCAAAATAAGTAACTAAGTTAGTCAAATCTCCCGTGCTCATCGGGGCTATGTTCGTGATGTGCTCCAGTTGCACATCATGGCTTTAGGCTTTGGGATTATGGCGTTAGGCTTTTGGGCTTAGGCCTTATGGGTTAGGGCTAGGTCTTAGAGCTTTGAGCTTAGGGCTTAGGCCTTGGGGCTTTAGAACTAGTGCTTAAGGCTTTGGGCTAAGGACTTTTGGCACTGTGCTAAGGACCTAGGGCTTAGGACTTATGAATTAAGGCATTGGGCTGAGGACTATGTACTTAGGTAATAGGGCTAAGGGCTTAAGTTTTAGTGACACGAAATGGAGGGGGTTTAGATTTAGGAAGTGGGAGAATCAGGTTAGGTTAAATGGAAAACAATAATCCGATAATTCCATAATCGTGACTGGAACTGGGACGGCGATAACTCAATGATGAGATCAATTTTATGGCTGAAATTATGAGTGGAACTCTGGGAAGAAGATAGGTGATAGTCCTCAAAAAATGAAGGAAATCACGTGGATGGATCGGTCGGAAGGCAATAGAACAGTAACGGTGGTCAGCGGTGGCCGAAAATTGATAACCGGCGGAAGAAATGAAATATCAAACGAAAACAATGATGGAAGAAGGAGCTTATGGACTTAAAGCTCACCATATGACCTTGAGAAAAGCTGGAGACTTTGAAGCAAGAAGAGATCTCCAGCTCGGATTGAGAAATCTTGAAGAGAACCACAGGGGCCGGAGGAATTTTGGCTGCCGACTGAAATTGGAAAATGCCTGAGAAGGGAGAGCTAAAAAGCTTCTTTAATTCAAATTCCAAATTTTCCTTACAATCACGCAATTGAGGAGGTTTTATTGCTGAGAAGAGTGGGAAAAAGGGAGGGAAAATTGAGGGCCAAAGGCATGCAACTTGTATGCGGGAAATTGAAATAAAGGAGGGAAAATTGGACCAATGAGATTGCAAGAATGTGAAGGCCACGTGCATCTTGAATCTCCTCAGCCAATTTCCATTCTTCCTTTCCCCAAAATACCCTTCTCTTAGCTGAAAATACCCCATGCAAACATGCAAAAATAAAAAAAATAAAACCTAGCCGAGAAACCCTCTCGGGTTCTCCAAATATCCAACGTAAAATTCACGGAAAAATTAAGCTAAAAATGTGATAAAATTCCTTCAATCCATGTAAATGCTGGAGAGTTGAGTCGTGGAACCCTTGATCACTTTTTCATGGGACTCCAACTCGCCATGCAACGTGGTACTTCAATCGGGTTTGAGTTCGGGCTTGATTCCGGAGCTCTCGGTTTTTTGTTGAAAATCCACCTTTTCTCCACGCCAAATTATCATGTGTTTTGGCCTTGTTTGATCCTCAAAAGTTGGCTTAGAAGTGTATAATTCTTCAATTAATTTTCCTGTAAAATTAACAAACATATTAGAAAAATTCCGAGCTCGGGCTCGGGTGATTGCTCTGCTTGGCATGCCAATCCATGGCATGTCATCCTCCAAGGGTTCTTGAGGATTTGACCTCGAATCCAGTGGGAAGTCATCTCCATCTTGTTCATCTTCATCAAATCCAGCAAAGGGAGAAAGATCTCGAACATTAAATGTGGCTGAAATTCCATAATTCCCGAGTAACTCAAACTTGCATGTTCTTGGGTCGATTACCTTATCCAAAAAATTCTTCGGGCTTAAGGCCGCCTTAAGAGTGTGCCAACTTTGAAAAACTTCTAGTCATGAGTCAAAAGATTCAATGCTTTTCACCACAACATCATTCTTTCCATGGCTAAAGAATTCAACAATTCGGTTTGTACTGTACCACCGAATAACTAAATCAACATGAGTTTCATTATCCCCATTATAAACCATAGTGTTTCCAATATATTCAGCAATGTCTCCTTCTAAGTATTCATGGGACCAACTATGCATAAGTACCGTAACAACTCTGGAACTAATAGTTAGCAAGGACGGAATTACTAACCAATCATGGTGGGTGCACTTTGCTGACTTTTTAAATGCCTCTTGCGCATTCCAAAGTAAATAAATTCCATGGAAGTATTCCATTAAGGCTTCCAAGAACCTTATCCAATGAACATCGTTAACTACCTCTTCCTCCTTGGTTCTTTTGATGAGTGACCCGTAGACTTTTTTACTAGAATTGCCAAATGGTCCACTATTGATTGAATGGTTCTCCATATTAAGAAGATCATAATTCTTCTTCCTTAAGCTCGATTCCGATTTATAGATTTCCTTCATCCAATCATAAACAAAGTAATTAGTAAAGAGTTCGGGTAAAGAGACTAACCACCTTGAGAGTCTTTTGGAAATCACAACATATATAACTTTGTCTTTGTTTTCTTTGATCGGGACACTGAGTTCACTTGATCTGGTGTTCCTTCTCTAGTAGGAAATGGCTCTTTCTTGATCAAAATTAAATTATTCTTAGATGAATTCTCCTTCCTTGTGATCTCATCTTTGGCACTTGTTCGGGTTCAAGGGGAACTAGCTTGATAGATCGTCCACCAAATTTAAAGGAATAATAGTTTGTAAAACCATTGTGCATAACCTTCCGATCAAATTGCCATGGTCTCCTGAGTAACAAATGGCTAGAACTCATGGGAATCACATCACACATCACTTGATCCTTGTAACTTCCAATAGAGAATTTGATGCATGCTTGCTTGGTAACCTTGAGATCTTCCTTATCATTAATCCAACGTAATTTATAAGGCTTCGGGTGAAAGATAGTTTCTATTCCGAGTTTGTCAATTAACTCTCGGGAAGCCACATTAACACAACTTCCACCATCAATAATAATTTTGCATACATTATCTTGGATTAGACATCTACTATGGAATAAAGTTTCTCTTTGGAGTTCCTCTTCTTGGCTTTGAGTGGCAAGTAACCTTCGGCTAACTAATAATAAGGGGCCTTCTTGTGCTCGGCATTCTCCCCCTTCGGATTCCAAGCTCATATCTGATTTTTCCTTCACTTCATCTTCACTGAAAACTTCACGTTTTTCCTCTCTAATAACCATCACACATTTGTTAGGGCATTGGGATGCAATATGCCCGAGACCAATGCACTTAAAACACTTGATCTCCCGTGTTCGGGTCTCATTAATTTCTTCCATCGGTTTAGTCTCACTATCCTTCTTTTGCAGCCAAGGTTGAACGACAGGAATCTTGTTCTCCACCTTTGTAATAGGCTTAAAAGGAGTAATAGCCTTAGGACTTGCTCGACTCACTATTTCCTTGCCCTTTCTTTTTATTTGCCTCTCCACTTTCAAGGCAATTTGTATAACCACATCCATAGAGTCGATCGGTTGCAATTCCACAATATCAGTAATATCTCGGTATAAGCCTCTAATAAACCGAGCAATAATTTGTTCCTCTGGTTCTTGTAAGTCACATCTAATTAGGAGAGTCCCAAATTCGGTAAGATATTCTTCCACTGAGAGAGATTCTTGCTTAAGAGATTGTAATTGAAGAAATAGCTCTTGTTTGTAATGAGCCGGTACAAATCTTCTCCTCATAATTGATTTCATCATTTTCAAACTATTAATACTTTCTTCACCATCACGTCTTCTCTGAATTTTCAAAATATCCCACCAAAGACTAGCATAACCCGTAAGTTCCAATTAAACAAGTTGTAATTTAAACTTCTCGGAATAGTTATAGCATTCAAAGATTTTATCAACTTTCTCCATCCAATCAATAAATAAATCACCATTGCAAGATCCATTGAAAGAAGGAATGGATACCTTAATATGCCTCATATCATCATCTCTAGAGTTGAGCTCATGTAGGTTATAATCATGATCCGACTCTTTGGATTTGAACTCTCGACATTTCCTTGAACCGTGATTCGGTCTTCTCCTTGGTGGATTGTTTGGGGTAGTCCTCAAAGAAAGAGAAATGTGCTCCAGCTTTTGTAAAACCGTATCAAATCTTTTGTTGAGCTCATCAATTTGCCCTTGAAGGCTGGATTCGGGAACGTCCGAATTCAGACATGGAAAGGATGGGCTAACCAAGCAGTTAGGATCAATCGAATCCCGGTTTTGTTTGTAATGGGAACCACTCCTTGTGGTCATCCTTCAGACTTCAAATCACACAAAAATAGAGGTAAAGAGAAAGGTGGGGAGGGATTTATGGCTATGATACCAAATGACACAGAATGGAGGGGGTTTAGATTTAGGAAGTGGGAGAATCGAGTTAGGTTAAATGGAAAACGATAATCCGATAATTCCAGAATTGGGACTGGAATTGGGACGGCGATAACTCGATGATTACATCTATTTTACGGCTGAAATGGTGAGTGGAACTCTGGCAAGAAGATAGGTGATAGTCCTCCAAAAATGAAGGAAATCACGTGGATGGATCGGTCGGAAGGCAATGGAACAGTAACAGTGGTCAGCGGTGGCCGGAAATTGATAACCGGCGGAAGAAATGAAATATCAAACGAAAACAATGATGGAAGAAGGAGCTTATGGACTTCAAGCTCAGCCTATGAACTTGAGAAAGGCTGGAGACTTTGAAGCAAGAAGAGATCTCCAGCTCAGAGGGAGAAATCTTGAAGAGAACCACGGTGGCCGGAGGAATTCCGACTGCCAGCTGAAATTGGAAAATGCCCGAGAAGTGAGAGCTAAAAAGCTTATTTAATTCAAATTCAAAATTTTCCTTACAATCACGCAATGGGGGAGGTTTTATCTGCTGAGAAGAGTGGGAAAAAAGAGGGAAAATTGAGGGCCAAAGGCATGCAACTTGCATGCTGGAAATTGAAATAAAGGAGGGAAAATTGGACCAATGAGATTGCAAGAATATGAAAGCCACGTGATCTTGAATCTCCTCAGCCAATTTCCCTTCTTCCTTGGCCCAAAATACCCTTCTCTTAGCGGAAAATACCTCATGCAAAACCCCATGCAAACATGCAAAAATAAACAAAATAAAACCTAGCCGAGAAACCCTCTCGGGTTCTCCAAATATCCAATGTAAAATTCACGTAAAAATTAAGCTAAAAATGTGATAAAATTCCTTCAATCCATGTAAATGCTGGAGAGTTGAGTCGTGGAACCCTTGATCACTTTTGCATGGGACTCCAACTCGCCATGCAACGTGGTACTTCAATCGGGTTTGGGTTCGGGCTTGATTCTGGAGCTCTTGGTTTTTGGTTGAAAATCCACCTTTTCTCGATGCCAAATTATTATGTGTTTTGACCTTGTTTGATCCTCCAAAGTTGGCTCAGAAATGTATAATTCTTCAATTAATTTTCATGCAAAATTAACAAACATATTAGAAAAATTCTGATCTCGGGCTCCTGCGATTGCTCGACTTGACATGCCAATCTGTGGCATGTCATTTAGGGCTTTGGTTGTGGTGTTTAGGGCTTAAGGATTATTAATTAGGGCTTAAAGATTAGGGATTAAGGTTTAGGCCTAGCGCCTTAGGGCATTTGCCTTACGACTTAGGGCTTTGAGCTAAGGGTTTAGGGCTTAAGGCTTAAGGATTTGGACTTAGGGTTTAAAGCTTAGGGCTTAGGACTTATGATGTGCCACGGATTAGCACATCTAGAAGCGGAAGCAAACTATTTTCTAATGAGTTTGTTGATTTTGTAGGAAGCTTGTTTTATAAAGGTTTAATCAAGAAGCCAAAGATGAAGGGCATGGTGAGCCCTAGTTGTCAAGTGGGGTTGATGCATTTCATGGGCCAACCACACTTGATGAAGGAAGAGGAGTTCAAGGGTGGCACATTAAGGTGGCCCCAAATCACGAAAACATGAAGGGGAAAGCATGTTTTCCTTTTGACAACTTTGTGTAATAATTTAGTTAGTTTTATGTAATAATTAGGAGGATAATTAGTAGCTTAAATTTGTGCACATGTAAGGGTACTTAGTGTACCCGTGGCATGGAAGGGTGATCAAAACATCCATGGTGATGAAAACAACATTTCTGGTTTCGGCCCAAGCTGACCTTCAAGGCTTGTGAAGCCGTTGCGACAACCTTCCGGACCTGTTTTGGACAAACGTGCTTCTACAAAAATGTGGCCCACATCTTAAGGTTTCCAGCATGGGGAAGAGCATAAACTTTGGACAACAACTGCCTAGCCAACGATCGCCATTACAGAGGCCTCCAGAAGATGGAGCGGCCCAAGAGAATCCAACCCATGGTGGCTGATCCATGGCCATGTTTGACCCCAACGGAAAGGAAGGCTGAATTTCATCTTTGTCCTTCATGGGAGCAGCAGCTAGCAGCCCATGGAAGTGCCCAACCATTAGCCCAAAAGATACAAGTGTTCAAGTCCATTTGATTATGGACATTCCATCATTGGTTTGGACCAACCCAAGCCCTTTTTGAGGGAACTTAGGTCCAACCCTAAGTTTCCATTTTTCCCTCCTTTTTAGATATGCTTGCGACGTGGCTTTAGTTGATAGTTCCATGTGGTTGGATTAGGAGGCTTGGTGGGACCCAATTCTCACCTAACTCCTACTCTAGCCACTCATTGGTCCCTAATTTAGGTTTATTTTTTTTATTTCTTTTGTGTAATTTGGAGGGTGTATGAAACCCTCTTCCACGATGAATGAAAGGCAGAAAAGAGATATTGGTAAATTGAAGAAGCTTTAAAGCTCTCAAGCCCTTCCTTTTCTCACGGCGTTTGGGAATCTAGGTGAGTAACATCCTTGATTCTTGTTTGTCTCGGTGTTGGTGATTAGCTAGGATCACTAAACTTTATTCCAACCTCCTTCCTCACTTGTTTAGGAACAAAAGAGAGCTTGGAAATCCCATAGCCTTCCTCCATTTGTTGTTTGCATTTTTGTGTTTGTCTTTGGTGTTGGTTGCTGTTTTTGGTGCTTACCCGAGTGAATTTGTGCAACAAAAGTCTAATTCTTGCCATTTCTATTTTCCGTGAACAAAAGTCCCCAATTTTATGGCTGTGAGTTCCTCTTTCATGGCTTGAAATAACTGTTCTTTACGTTTAGCCACAGCCCCTCCTATTAAGAGTTATGCATGCTTTTTCCACTGCCTTCTACCCGAACTCCTGAAATCGGGCAGTTCTGTCCATCATTTGTCTATCCTGCATATCTTCCAATCTACCCGTGATTTTCCCCTCAAACCACTTGCAATATCTTCCCACTTCGTTGAAGTTAAGTTATGACAATTTCCACCCTCCCAGAATCCCTGCATTGGAAGTTGTGCAGAAGTCTCCCCAACACCCCTACACTGTTTCTTTCAGCTTTGTCTGTTTGTGCACCTAAAATTGCCTCCGTGTATTTTATTGATCCGCAGGTGTTTTTAAGCTGTAAATTTGGTCAAACTTAGCCTACTCTCAAAGGTTTAAGTCCTCCAATTTCTAGCTAAAGCCCCTGTATGCGTTTGGAGTTCTCCTTGCTCCAATCCCCTGTTGCTGCCTACCTTTCTTTCTCTCGGCAGATTGTTGCCATCTCCTCTCTTCCCGACACCTCCGCATCTTGGAGGGTGTCAACTTAGGTCTTAGGGCTTCTGTCTTAGGGCTAACAACTTACAACTAAAGGCTTAGAGTTTAGGGGTTAGGGATTAGGGCATAGGGATTGCCTAAGGGGTTAAGGTTTTATGCATAGGTCTAGTGCTTAGGGCTTCAGCCTTTGGGATTAAAGCTTAAGGATTTGGGCTTACAACTTAGTGCTTAGGTTAGGGCTTAAGACTTAGGGCTTTGGTCTTGAGCTTTCAAATTTGGCTTTTGGCTTTGAGGTTTTTTCTTGGGGATTAAGTCTTAGGGTTTAGGTCTTAGGGCTTTTTACCTAGGGCTTAGAGCTTATAGCTTAGGGATTAAAAATGTGAGCTTAGGGATTAGGGATTAGGGCTTTGGGTTATAGGCTTATGGGTTTAGGATTTTGGCTTAGGCCTTAGGGCTCACGACTTAGGGCTTACTCCTTTGAACTTACTCTTTAGGGCTTTGAGCTTTGGGCTTTTAACTTATGATTATGGCTTAGGCCTTATATCTTTAAGCTTAGGGCTTAGGCCTTGGGGCTTCAGGACTAGTGCTTAAGGCTTTAGGCTAAGGACTTTGAGCATTGTGTTAAGGACCTAGGGCTTAGGGCTTAGGAATTAAGGCATTGGGCTAAGGCCTATCTTATGCATTAGGGATAAGTGCTAAAGCCTTAGGGCTTTGGTTTTAGCGTTTAGGGCTCAGGGATTATTTAGTAGGGCATAAGGATTAGGATTAAGGCTTAGGGTTAGGACCTTAGGGCATTGAGCTTAGGACTTAAGGCATTGAGATTAGGGCTTAAGGCTTAAGGATTTGGGCTTAAGGCTTAGGGATTGACTTAGGGCTTATGACTTAGGGCCTAGGTTTTAAGGTTTATGTCTTAGGCATAGGCTTTAGGGCTTTGGAATTTGGGCATAGAGCTTTGGGCTTTAGGCTTTGGGCTTTGTGCTCAGGTCCTAGGTTTTTAGCCATTGGCTTAGAAGTTTTGGATAAAGGTTTAGGGCTTATGGCTTTGGGTTTTTTGCTTAGGCTAAAGGCTTTAAACTTTGGGCTTTAAATTGTAGGCTTAGAACTAAGGGCTTAACGCTTTCTCTTAGGGCATAAGGCTTACGGCTAAGGTCCTAGGGGTTTGGGAGAAGGGAATAGAGCTAGGACTTACAACACTAAGCTTTGGAATTAGGGCTTTAGGCTTTGGGCTTAGGTAATTGGGCTAAGAGAGTAAGGCTTATGGCTTTGGGCTTTAAAATTAAAGCATAGAGCTTACGGCTTACGGCTTAGGGCTTAGAGCGAAGGTCTTTGGACTTAGGGCTTAGGCTTTGGGACTTAGTGCTTTGGCTAAGTGCTTTGACTTAGGACTTAGGCTCTAGGTTTTTTGGCTGAGTGCATAGGGCTTTCAACTTTGATCTTAGGGCTTTTGGCTTAGGGATTTAGGCTTAGTGTTTATGGATTATGAATTAGGGCTTTGAGTTCTTGGCTTAGAGCCTAAGGCTTAGGGTGTAGGGATTAGGGTGTACGACATAGGGATTAGGTCTTAGGGCTAAGGGGTGAAGGTTTATGGGTTTCGGCATAGAAATTAAGACTTTGGGTATGACATCCTGTTTTTCCCTTGCTTAATTTTTTTTTTTGTAAACACATGTACTAACTTTAAACAATTTAAGGTAAAACTTATCAATTTTAAATCCTTGAAATAAAATACAGCGGAAGACTGTTATTTAACTTCATCAAAATCGATTCTATTTGTAATAAGTAACCAAAACATACTTGTACTTTAACATTAAAACCAAGTTATTACAAAACAGTTATAGACCAAACATAATATTGTAGATTAGTTTTCAAACAAAACATTTCAATTTACATGGGTCGCCCACTGGTAAAAGTTGCACTAACAGCTGCAAACTTTCGCAATGGACGTACTTCACCACCTCAAGCATCTATCCACGATAAGTAGAATCCACAATAGCTATCTCATCACCTACATTACAAAGCTTATTTAATGAGCCTAACGCTCAGTAAGTTAATCCATAATAATAAAACATTTATGAGACCTTTATGCATATGCTGCTTTATAAAAACAATGCAATTTCAGTATCGTTCATTTCATTTCTTTTCTTTCACTTAAAAATCCAGTTAATGTGGGTAATACCATCTAGGGGAGAGTATGCACCATTTGGTCCAACCTCTTGGGACAACCAAACTCAAACCCCGCCCAACATATAACTATTTACGTACATTTCGTTCATTTTACTCTTTCATTGGTTTGATCGTTGAAGGTACCACGGGAGAGAGTAGACATCATTTGGCCTCCCTCGAGGCACACTAACTTGAGCTCCTCCCTAAACGACCTGTTGCATATTATCATGAAAATCATGCATGCAAATCATTTTCGTATTTTTCTTAAAACCATGATGGATGAACAATTAAAATGCATGAACATGTTAACATGCAATAAAATATATAATTAAAAAATTGCAAGCATTCTAAACATGTATCTTTATTCTAACACCAAAAATCAATCAATCATCAAACAAGGCACACAAACATATCCTCAAATAAATTGAGGTCGGTGTATTGTGCATTACACCCCAAACAATCCAGAATATTGCCAAATCATAAAATTCTAATCTTTGTAATGTAGTCCCCTTTAGGGCCAATCACATGCAACATTAACTTACCTTAAATCCTTAGCCTTATTGAAAAACTTGATCAATATTTTGCTGCACTTGAAAACCTAAAACACAAGTAACATAATTCATTAATTTTAAAGTATCGCTTTGGTATAACATGATCTTCAATCGATTGTAACTTTAGCTAGACTAATCTAAATAATGAAATTCAGGTTTCTTAATGTTTCTTGAGATGTATACTCCAATTCATCAGAAGACATCAAAGTAATTTGAAGCATCTAAACATACGTTATATGCCTACTTCAAAAACTGTCCAGATACATTATTTTCGAGTAACTGTTGTATAACAGAAACTTCAACCGGTCATAACTTAAGTTATACTTCTTGGATTGAGGCGAGTCACGTGTCCTTCTTCTCCTTAAAATGTCTATTTAAAATCATCAGAAGCTTTTCAAGTTATTTGAAAACTTGAACTTCCAGTAAAATTACAAACTTTAAAACTGCCTAATTTTCTAAAAATGTTTTTGCATAATCTTGATATAAACATTACCAACATGCTTAATTAACCATTCCGAATCAATTCATCAATTTAAACATGTTCTTAGGGTTAGCATTGATACCTCATAATAGGGAAGATCGAAACCGAAACCCTTGAGTCGTTTGTTTCCTCTTTTTTACTCCTATTTCCTTCTAGAGTGAACTAAACTTACTTTAAACATAAAAACTCTTCACCAAAACTTTAATCCAACAAAAGAACCTCACTTAATCTTCCAAAACCAGAGAGAATCAGGAAGAGAGCTGAAGAATTCGTGGGTTTCTCAGCTTTTCTAGGGAGTTCTTAGGGGAAAATTACCTTATTATCCAATTTGTCCATGTTAAAATTCATATTTGCCCTTACTTTTGCTTATATTTGTAAAAATACCTTAATTATCATCTTTTAATCATACACGCTTAAATTAATTAATCTAGATTAGAACTAATATAATCTTCAAGATTAACTTAATTAATCATGATTAGTAAACCTTAATTACCTCTTAATCATTCACTAATTACACCTTAATCATGATTAGGCACTAATCTAATGGTGACACGTGGGACTTTCTTATTGCTTCACTACTTTAATATATAAAATCATAATTTACATTTAATAATATTCTATGATTAATATTTATTCAAATTATATCATTGATTAAGGAGGAAATGTAAGGTGGAGGTGTCATATCCTTTAACTATGGTTAGCTTTACTAATTAATTTAGATTAGTATTAACTTAAAATTCAAGGCTATTAATACATAAACATATATATTAAGATGTTAGGATCTTGTTCCCTAAAAAAGTTTGGGTATTACATTGGGCTTAAGGCTATCGGCTTAGGGCTTAAAGCTAATCGCTTTTAGGATATTTGCTCAGGCCTTAAGGTTTAGGACTTAGTGCTTAAGTAGTAGGGCTTAGGGGTTATAGTTTAGGGTTTTGTACTTATGACTTAAAAGTTAGGGCTTTGGGCTTTGGGCTTATGGATCAGGGCATAAAGCTTTGGTCTTATGGGTTATGGCTAAGGATATTGGGATGTGGGGTTTGGGCCTAGGGAATAAGGCTTAGAACTAAGAACTTAGGGCTTAAGCCTTAGGGCTCAGGGCTTAAGGCTTAGGGCTCAGGGCTTAAGGCATATGGCTAAGCCCTTAGGGGTTAAGACTTAAAGCTTAGGCCTTAAGGCTTAAGCATTAGCACTTAGGGCTTAGTGCTTAGGGCTTAGAGCTTACGGGTCAGGGGTTAGTGCTTATGGCTTATGGCTTTGGGCTTAGGCTTTGTGCTAAGGACTTAGGGGTTAGGGCATAGGGCTTTGAGTTTAGTGCTTAGGGATTAGGGCTTAGGGCTTAGGGATTAGGGCTGAAGGCTTAGGGCTTAGGGCTTAAGGCTTAAGGCTTAAGGCTTAGGACTTAGGGCTTAGTATTTAGGGTTTATGGATTAGGGGTTAGTGTTTAGTGCTTACTGCTTAGGCTTTGGGCTAAAGGCATAGAGTTTAGGGCTTTGAGCTTAATTCTTAGGGCTTAGTGCATAGGGCTTTCTTATTGGGGCCTAGGTATTAGAGTTTAGGGCTTGCGCCATTGGGCTTTGGGCTTTAAGCTTAGGGCTTTCGGCTTAGGGCTATGGGCTTGCTACTTTGGCTTTGGGGCTTAGGGCATGGGGTTCAGGGAATAGGGCCTAGGACGTAGACCTTGGGCTTTAAGCTTAGGGATAAGGGCTTAGAGCATTGACATTAGGGCTTAGAGCATTGGCATTAGGGCTTAGGCTTTGGGCTTTGAGGTTAGGGCATTGGGGTTAGGACTTTGGGGTTTGGCTTTGGGCTTAATTATTATGGCTTAGGGTTTATTGCTTAAGGCTTAGGGCTTTGGTCTTGGGATTTAGGGCGTTAGGCTTATGGCTTTGGGCTTTTTGCTTAAGTTAAAAGATTTAAACTTTGGGCTTAGCACTTTGGTCATAGAGCTTAGGGCTTAGAGCTTAAGGTTCAAGTCTTAGGGCTTTGGGTGTACGTGAGAGAGGACTTAGGGCATAATGATTTGGCTTAGTCTTTAAAAAGCTTTAAGATAGAAGGCAAAAGGCCTAAGGCCAACCCAAAGCCCTAAGCTCAGTGTTTAGGACTTAGGGGTTAGGTTTTTGGGCTTAGAGCTTGAAGCTAATTAAAGACTTGTGCTTAAGGTGTAGGGCATGATTAGGGCTAAGGCTTTTGGGCTTTAAGCTTAGGGAATATGGATTAGAACTAGGGACTTAGAAATTTTTGGGTTAACTCTTATGATTTTTGGCTTAAGGTGTAGGGCATGATTAGCCCTAGAGCTTTGGGCTTGAGGTTTTTGGCATATGGTTTTGGTCTTATGGATTACGGCTAAGGGCTTCGGGCTTTATGCTTATGAGATAAGGCTTAGAACTAGGTAATTAGGGCTTAGGGCTCAGGGCTTAAAGATTCAGACTTAGAGCTACGGGCTTAGGGCTTATTGCTTTGGGCTTAAGACTTATATCTTTGGGATTAGGTTTAGGATTCGCGCTTAGGGTTTTGGGTTTATTGGATTTTGCTTCTGTATAAGGGCTCAATGCTTACGGCTTAGGGCTTAGGGATTTGGGCTTAGGGATTAATGCTTAAAGCTTTAGGCGAAGGGCTTAGGGGTTACGAATTAGGGCTTAAGACTAAGGCTTTAGGCTAAGGACATAGGGTTGCTTTAAGCTAAATGCCTAAGGCTTAGTGCTTAGGGCTTAGGGCTTTAAGATTAGAGATTAGGGCTTATGTATTAGTGTTTAAGGTTTACATCTTACGGCTTAAGGCTTAAGGCTTTTGGCTAAGGGCATAAAGCTTTGGGGTTAGGGCTTTCGGCTTCGGGCTTAGGACTTATGGCTTTGAGCTTGAGGCTTAAGGCTTAGTGTGTAAGGCTTCTAACTAAGGGCGTATGGATTTGTACTTTGGTGTTAGTGGATTGAGCTTAGGCTTAGGTCTTAGAGACTAGGGCTTAGGGCTTTTGGCGAAGGGCTTAGGGCTTTAGGCTTGGGGCCTAGGACTTAGGGCTTATGACCTTGGGTTAGGCTTTGGGCTTAGGGTTTAGGCCTTGATGCTTGGGGCTTAGGGCTTAAGGCTTAGGCATTGAGCTAAGGGCTTAGAGCTTAGATCTCTGGGCTTAATGCTTAGGGCTTAAGGCATAGCCTTCCACCATAAGGACTAGAGATAAGGGCTTAGGGCTTTGGCTATAGGAGTTAGGGTTTAGGGGTTAGGGCTTTGGGCTTTGGGCTTAGGCATTAGGGCATATGGTTTACAACTTAAGGCATAGGAATTTGGGCTTAGGGTTTAGGGCCTTATGCTTATGTGACACGAAATAGAGATAGGAATAATGAAAATTTTTTGGATCGGGGGATTTTTAGGGATTACCCAAAAAATCAGATTCGGGATGAACTTTGGAAGCTTGGATCTCGCAAACAGGAGTGAGATTTTTAACGAAATTTGGAGGAGATCTTAAGCAATGAAGGTAAAATATGATCTTAAAAAATTAATGGATTCTCACGCATTTTTTTAAAGATTTGCTGACGATGGTGAAAACGGTTAAGGGGATAATTTAGTTAAATAGAAAATTAAACTAAAACATGCTTATCATCGGACGACCTAGATCATCTCCAAGAACACCAATCCATGGCTTGAAAGATGGACCAATGAGGAGCCTTCATGGGATGCTCTTCCTATGCTTCTCCTCTTGCTCATTAGGCTCCAAGGAAATGTCCTAAATATCCTTCCAAATGATAATTAGCTAACTCTAGAAATCCCATGCAAATCCATGCAACCGACGTAAAAGAAAAACCCTAGTTCGGGAAAACAAAAATCGAATGCAAAAACATAAAGGATATTCTTCAATTCTCCCAAAGGCTTTAGGAGTGATATTTTTCTTTAGTGGGATTGGATAGGAATTCTCCATGTTTTTTGCAAGGCATTCGGACGTGAATTAGGCGTGAAACCGATCGTGGATGGCTCTTCTTGGGCTCTCTGTGATTGAATCGTTTGATGGAGCAAACGGTTTCCAATTTGAACGTTCTACAACTATCCAGAAACCTTAAAGGATTGGCTACATTTCTTATAAAGACGTTGTCTTCATTAGAGGCTGGGTCGGGTGTCACATTGTCAGAGCAAGCTTCGGAGGTCCAGCTGTGCCGGATCAAATTGTGGTCCTCATGCTTTGTTGCTGGGTCCACTAGCATGGGGGCTTCGACTCCTTCTTCCATCAGACCTCCATGCTTTGAATTCAAAGGAAAGAATTGGAACTGAAAATGGTTGAATTCTTCAATGATATAGGGAGCTACAAAATTAGAAAACACATTAGATAAACATTCATGGCAAGAGAATTTTTGGGCCCTCCATATCATGACATTATGCCTTTGGGCTTTCCACTCAGATTAAAAGATTTAAACTTTGGGCTTAGGGCT
Organism: Begonia fuchsioides; assembly: GCA_003255005.1. NCBI lineage: Eukaryota > Viridiplantae > Streptophyta > Magnoliopsida > Cucurbitales > Begoniaceae > Begonia > Begonia fuchsioides. The sequence goes on along the minus strand of QAOC01054248.1, from coordinate 107,923 downwards.
GTAGGCTTAGAAATTAGGTCATAAGGCGTAGGGCTTATGGCTTAAGGTTCAAGCCTAAGGGCTCTGGGTGTAGGGGTTTGAGCAAGAACTTAGGACATAAGGCTATGGGGTTGACGCTTTAAGATTTGGGCTTAGCTATTTGGGCTAAGAGCTTATTTCTTAGGGCTTTGGGCTTTGAACTTAAGGCTTAGAGCCTTGAGCTTAATGCTTAGGGCTTAGGGTGTAGGCTTTTAGAGTTAGATGTTTGGACTTAGGAGTTAGGCATTAGGACATAGGGCTTCAAACTTGAGGCTTAGGGCTTATGAATTAAGCGTCAGGGCTTTGTGGTTTTAATGTTAGTATTATGTATTAAGGTTTAAGGCTTTAGGTTGAGGTCTTTTGGCTTGGGTCTTAGAGATTTTGTTAGGACTTTGATCTTATGGCTTATGGGTTAGGTCTTAAGGCTTTGGGCTTGCGATTTAGGGCTTTCGGCTGATTGCATATGGATTTCAACTTAAATTTTAAGGTTTTTGGCTTTGCTTTTAGGGATTTTGGCTTAGCGCTTAGCACTTATGGATTAGGGCCTCAGGCTAAGTCCTTTAGTCTTAGGAATTTGTGGTGAACTCTTATGGTTTGGGAATTAGGACTTTCAACTAAGGGTTTAGGGTTTTTGGCTTAAGGCCTATGGGTGACGGTGTAGGGCATCAAGTGTTTATGGCTTTTGGCATATAATTTAGGAATTTAGGCTCAGGGCTTTGCTTAAGGATTAAAGCTTATGTCTTTTAACTAAGAGATTTTGGGCTTTTAGGTTAGGGCTTACGGCTTCGGAATTGGTGCTTAGGGCTTTGGGCTAAGGACTTTGGGCTATGGACTTTTGTCATTGTGCTAAGGGCCTATGACATAGGGCTTAGGGCTTATGTATGAAGGCATTGTGTTGAGGGGTTGTGTACTTATGTGTTAGCGCTAAGGGCTTAATCCTTAGTGCTTTGAGTGTAGTGTTTAGGGCTTAGGCATTACAAATTAACGGTTAAGGATTAGAGATTAGGGATTAGGGCTTTAGGCTATGGCATTTGGGCCTTGGCCTTACGTTTTAGGGCTTAGGGCATATGTCTTAGGGCTTAAGAATTAAGGCTTAGGGCTTGAACCTTAGAGCCTGGGTGACACGCTCCAAGATGCGGAGGTGTCGGGAAGAGAGGAGATGGCAACAAACTGCCGAGAGAAAGAAAGGTAGGCAGCAACAGGGGATTGGAGCAAGGAGAACTCCAAACGCATAGAGGGGCTTTAGCTAGAAATTGGAGGACTTAAACCTTTGAGAGTGGGCTAAGCTTGACCAAATTTACAGCTTAAAACACGTGCGGATCAATAAAATACACGGAGGCAAAGTTAGGTGCACAAACAGACAAAGCTGAAAGAAACAGTGCAGGGTTGTTGGGGAGACTTCTGCACAACTTCCAATTCAGGGAGTATGGGAGGGTGGAAATTAGCAGAACTTAACTTCAACAAAGTGGGAAGAAATTTCAAATGGTTTGAGGGAAAAATCACCAGTAGATTGGAAGATATGCAGGATAGAAAATTGATGGACAGAACTGCCCGATTTCAGGAATTCGGGTAGAAGGCAGTGGAAAAAACATGCATAACTCTTGATGGGGAGGGGCTGTGGCTAAACGTAAAGAACAGTTATTTCAAGCCATGAAAGAGGAACTCACAGCCATAAAATTAGGGACTTTTGTTCACGGAAAACAGAAATGGCACGAATTGGACTTTTGTTGCACAAATTCACTCGGGTATGCACCAAAAACAGCAACCAACAACAAAGACAAACACAAATGCAAACAACAAATGGAGGAAGGCTATGGGATTTCCAAGCTCACTTTTGTTCCTAAACAAGTGAGGAAGGAGGTTGGAATAAGGTTTAGTGATCCTAGCTAATCACCAACACCAAGACAAACAAAGAAGATTGGATATTACTCACCAAAATCCCTTGAAGCCGTGAGAAAAGAGGGTTTGAGAGCTTCAAGCTTCTGCAAATTTTCCAATACTTTTCTATCTTCCAAATGCTGAGAAAGGAAGGGTAAAAACCCTCCTTCCCACGAGCTACAAAAGGTGAATGATTATCACCCATAACCCTAAGTGCTAAACCAACAACAAGGTATGGCAAATTGGGGCCCACCCTTGACTTCCATCACCAACAAGAGTGATGGTCACTAAGGTAAGGTTAAAACCATTCCCTAAGGCTTCCTAAGGATCTCCCACTTGCAGCCACGTAATTAGTTTACAACAAAAAGAAAGAGAAGGAGCTTGCATGGTTTTCACGTGAACCATGCAAGATATTATACAACCGGGTTTTCTTTCTTCAAAAGAATTAAAACGTGGACTTCTCCCATGCTCTCCCATCCTTAGACTTGTCCTTGTCCTTGCTGCATGAATGGATCATCTTCTTTAAGAATAACTTGGAGTTCCACGTGAGTTGTTGCTTGGTCTTTGTCTTGGTAAGATAGGGGCTATGAACTTCGGACTCTAAGTTCTCCTCTTCAATCTCCCAATGTATGCAATGCTTGGGAAGTTCTTTATGAAGAGAGGAGGGCATGTCTAGGAGGCCCTTTAGTGGCGATGAATCTCCTGCAAAATTAGCAAACATGTTAGATAATTGTCTTGCCCGGCTTCGGGTGGTCGCACCCTCCGGTGGATGGCGGTTCCCGGGCACATCATCCCCTCCGGGTGAATGAGGATTTGCCCTCAAATCCAGGGTTGCTCCTCCTCATCCTCGACTGCCTCCCCCACATATGGAGATAAGTCTTGAACATTGAACGAAGCCGATACACCAAAGTCCCCGGGAAGCTTCAACTTATAGGCATTTTTGTTGATCTTCTCGATCACTTCAAATGGTCCATCGACTCTAGGAAGTAGTTTGGATTTTCTTTGGTTCGGAAATCTCTCCTTCCTCAAGTGCAACCATACAAGGTCTCCCACGTCGAATTCCACATCTCTTCGGCCTCGGTTGGCATATTTAGCATAGGATTCATTTTTCTTGGCTATAGCTCTTTGTACCTTGGTATGCATGGCTTGGACTTGCTTGGCTTTTTGTGCTCCCTCCCGGTTGACTAAATCTTGGTTCGGCAATGGAATTAAATCCAATGGAGTGGACGGGTTGAAGCCATAGACAACTTCAAATGGGGAGGCTCGTGTGGCACTATGCACACTTCGATTGTAAGCAAATTCCACATAGGGTAACTGCACATCCCAATCCGAGAGTCGCTTCCCGACTATGCTCCGAAGTAAAACGCCCAAAGTCCGGTTAACAACCTCCGTTTGACCATCTATTTGGGGATGGTAGGAGGTGCTAAATAACAATTTTGTCCCAAGCCTCCTCCATAGGGTTTGCCAAAAAGAGCTCAAAAATTTTGTGTCCCGGTCCGAGACGATGGTGGTTGGCACCCCATGAAGTCGGACAACCTCTTTGAAGAATAGATCGGCCACTTGATTAGCATCATCGGTCTTACGGCAAGCAACAAAGTGAGCCATCTTGGAGAAACGGTCCACAATCACCATAATGGCTTCCTTCCCCCTAGGAGTCCGAGGCAGCCCCAAAACAAAATCTAGGCTTACATCCACCCATGGTTGAGACGGCACCAGTAAAGGCATATACAACCCTTGTGGTAGGACTCGACTCTTAGCCTTTTTACACACAATGCACCTTTCTATGCACTTGTGCATGTCCTTGATCATATGGGGCCAATAGAAATGGTCCTTCAATGTTTCTAGAGTCTTCTTCTCTCCGAAGTGGCCGGCTAGACCTCCACCATGAGCTTCCTTTACTAGTGATTCTCGGAGGCTACACTTGGGGATACAAATCTTCCCTCCCTTAAAAAGGTAGCCATCCGCCAAATGATAGGTGGATTTTTCTTTGTTCACGCACTTCTCAAACCATACTTTGAAATCGGGATCCTCTCGGTAGGATTCTTTGATCCACTCAAAATTCGGGAGGTGAGCTCGGTAAGTAAAATAGTTCTCCTTGAGAGTGCATCGGCCACCACATTAATTTCTCCCTTCTTGCACATTAAACTAGCACCTCTAGCACCCAGGGACATAGCTAGAGATGAGAGAATGAAAAGGGAGAACTCCTCCAAAAAGATACTGATTATTAACAAAAAAGAGCTCTCCCGGGAGTTACTTCAAGTAGCACCAATTGTGTTGATCTTATCCCGGGAAAGAGTGGAAGAAATAGGAGGTGCCCCAGAAGAAGTTTTTGCACTCATAGAAGAGTATGGGGACGTGTTTCCTGAAGAGCTGCCAATCGGTTTACCTCCAATCCGAGGTATTGAGCACCAGATTGATCTCCAACCGGGAGTAGTTCTTCCTAACCGGCCAGCATGTAGAATGAACCCCGAGGAAGCTAAAGAGCTTGATGATCAAGTACAAGAGCTCTTGGAGAAGGGGTACATCCAGGAGTCTCTTAGTCCTTGTGCGGTTCCTACACTCTTGGTGCCAAAGAAGGATGGCTCCTCTCGGATGTGCATTGACAGCCGTGCAATCAACCAAATAACCATCAAGTACCGGTTTCCCATACCACGGCTAGAGGACTTATTGGATGAGCTAAGTGGTGCTGCCTACTTCTCAAAGATCGATCTAAAAAGCGGATATCTTCAAATAAGGATGCTAGAAGGAGATGAGTGGAAAACCGCCTTCAAAACCAAGTATGGACTTTATGAATGGTTAGTTATGCCATTTGGGCTATCTAATGCCCCTAGCACTTTTATGCGTTTAATGAACCATGTGCTGAAAGATTACTTGGGAAAATTTGTGATAGTATACTTTGATGATATATTAGTCTATAGTGCACAATATCTGGATCACTTGGGACACCTTCGTATATTATTTGATGCACTTAGACAGGCTCAATTATTTGGCAATTTGAAGAAGTGCTCATTTGTCCAAGAAAGAGTGCATTTCCTCGGCTTCATTTTGTCCAAGAATGGGATAGAAGTTGATCAAAGCAAGATATAAGCAATTCGGGAATGGCCGATCCCTAGGTGCATTTCGGACATTAGGAGCTTCCATGGCCTTGCTTCATTCTACCGAAAGTTCATCAAGGGTTTTAGTAGCATTGTTGCTCCCCTCATGGATTGTACAAAAAAGGGGAAGGAGTTTGAATGGACACCGGTTTGCCAAGCAAGTTTTGATCGGATCAAAGAAGCTCTTTGCAATGCTCCTCTCTTAGTGCTCCCGGATTTTCATAAGGTTTTTGAAGTCGATTGTGATGCCTCGGCCCTCGGCATAGGAGCGGTTCTCATGCAAGAAGGGAGGCCCGTGGCCTACTTTAGTGAGAAGTTAAAAGGGGCAACCTTGAATTACTCCACTTATGATAAGCAGTTGTATGCTTTGATAAGAACCATTGAGGTTTGGCAGCATTATCTCCTTCCTAAGGAATTCATTATACACACGGACCACCAAGCATTGAAGTACATTAAAAGCCAAGGGAAGCTCAGCAAGAGACTTGCAAAATGGGTGGAGTTTCTTGAGAGATTTCCTTATATTATTAAGTACAAGAAGGGTGAAGTGAATGTGGTGGCCGATGCACTTTCAAGAAGAACTATGTTGCTTACCGAGCTCACTTCCCGAATCTTGGGATTTGAGTGGATCAAAACCTCATATAAAGAGAACCCCGACTTCAAGGAGTGTTTTGAAAGGTGTTTAAACAAGGAAGGAGGTGCCTATCACTTGACGGATGGCTACCTATTTAAAGGGGGATAGCTTTGTATTCCCAAGGGCAACCTTAGAGAGTCACTAGTAAAGGAAGCTCACGGTGGAGGATTAGCCGAACACTTTGGGGAAAAGAAGACCCTAGAAGCATTGAAGGAACATTTTTTTTGGCCACATATGATCAAGGAGGTGCACAAGTACATAGAGAAATGCATTGTATGCAAGAAGGCTAAAAGCCGATTGCTCCCTCAAGGTTTGTATATGCCATTGCCGGTGCCTTCTCAACCGTGGACGGATGTGAGCATCGACTTTGTTTTGGGGTTGCCTCGGAATCCTAGGAGAAAAGAGGCCATCATGGTAGTTGTTGACCGATTCTCCAAGATGGCTCACTTCATTGCTTGCAACAAAACCGATGATGCTAATCAAGTGGCCGAATTGTTCTTCAAAGAAATTGTTAGGCTTCATGGAGTTCCCACCACAATTGTCTCGGACCGGGAAACAAAATTCTTAAGTTCTTTTTGGAAGACTTTGTGGAGAAAGCTTGGAACTAAATTATTGTTTAGTACTTCCTTCCACCCTCAAACAGATGGCCAAACGGAAGTGGTAAATCGCACATTGGGAGCAATGCTAAGAAGCATAGTGGGAAAGAGGCTCTCGGATTGGGATGCACAATTGCCATATGTTGAGTTTTCATACAATCGTAGTGTGCATAGTGCAACTCAAACATCGCCATTTGAAGTAGTTTATGGCTTCAATCCGTCCACTCCTTTGGACTTAATATGACATGCCCGGAAGCCATAGCTTGGCCGAGAGCCCTCAACAACCGGAGGGTGCAATGACCCGTAGCCGAGCAAGGAGTTTTACTAATGTGTTTGTTGATTTTGCAGGAATAATAATACCTCCTTTGAATCTCCATGATGCCCCCTCACCGGTTGATATGGAGCACCCCAAATACTACCTTAGGTGGGAGTGTGAAGGAGGAGAGAAGACAACCGAAATCCAAACTCCTCCTCGGCAAGATGATCCATCCGAGCCTTGGCAACCTCCTTCTCCAAGTGGAATAGAAGAAGAGTAAAGTATGCAGCATGGGAAGGATAACTTAAAGTGGTGAGATCTTGGAAGGAAACCTCGGTATAGGGGTTTTGGCTTGTGATAACCGTGTGTGTAATAAGTTGCATGGTTTACGTGAAAACCATGCAAGTGTTTGTTTTCTCTTTGTTGTAAGATATTAAAACGTGGCTGCACGTATTTTTAGTCTTAGGGAAGCTTTAGGCATGGGAGAACTTGATGTGCCACTGTTGACACAAATTGAAGAAGACCCTGGACGAATCATCACAAGGAGCCAGACTCGCAAATTGACTAACTTGTTTGCTCGTTTTGTAGGTAAATATTTGGAGAATGTAGAAGATAAAGAAGCTACCCAGAAGGACGAGGAATTACCATACCATTTGATTACTTGGCAGCAAGATAATTGGTCCAGCCAAGCCATCGGAATATTGAGCACAATGGCGGCCGAACTGATCCACCCTTGATGACCAACTCACACGTTTTGTTTTTGTCCTCCACCATGTTTTAAGACCAAGCATGAGGTGGAGAGCTGCTTCTGGGTCCCACAATCTCTTTTGCAGCCACTATTTTAGTACTACCAAATTACCTCCTTTTTTAGCCAATCAGATGAAAGCTTGCAAGCCACCTTTTTGTTGCCTTATATCCAATCCGTTTTCACATTAAATTTCAGCCATCCCTTGATAAGCTTTCAGCCTTTTATCACCTTTTCCTCATCCAATCAGATTTCAACAAATTTCCTGCAAGCCCACCATCTTTGCAGCCATTTAGTAAAAGGCTTTCATCCTTCTTATCACCTCCAACTCTTCCAATCACGTGGGAGCATGCAACCTGCCAGCCCACAATGGGAGGAAACCATCTATGAGCATTCACACTACTTTTTCATCTGAAAAATACTTTGTAGCATACTTTTGTTTACATGTTTTAATTAGAATTTTGGGAAAAACGTGATGGCTGTAATTCAGAGGCTATATAAGCCTTCCTTAGCTCATTTTGTAGGGGGTTGTTGAACTTATAATATCCAGAGCATTTGCTGCTTTTAGTTTGTTGAGGAGTCCTCCAAACAGCCTTGCATTTCACCCGGTGAGTAATATCCGTGTGTTTGTAAGTTTACTATCTTGTTACTAGTTGTGAAATTAGTAACTTGCTACAATCTTCTCCACTTCGTGCAAGAGGGATACAAGTGTAAGATTGTAGAGTTTGTTCTTCGTTTCGTCAATTCTACATCGTTCGTGTTGTGTCGTTCGATATCGTTGGCACATCAGAACTCTTTGACTTAGTAACCCATACCTCTAGCAAGTGATAAAGTCAAGGTGGGCCCCATGGCCATACCCCCCCTTTGTTGGCTAATCACTTAGGTTAGTAGATGTCATTATTTTTGTGTTTGTAGCTCGTGGAGGAATGGGGTTTTACCTTCCCCTTCCTTGCATTTTCAGATCAGAAAAGATTGAATTGAAGAAGCTTTGTGCTCTCCCCTTTTCTCTCACGGCAAGGCTAATCAAAGGTGAGTAACATCCTTTGCTTGGAGTTGTCTTGGTGTTGGTGTCTTTTGCTAGAGTCACTAAGCCCTAGTTTAACTTCCCTCCACCTCCATTGGATCAAGGTGAGGTTAAACATCCCATAGCTTTCATTCCATCCTCGGCCTTTTGGCTAATTTGTGGTGTTTTGCCGAAATCTGCCAACCGAAAGCCTCCAAAAGCTCTCAATCGGTGTCCAGTGCTATCTTTTGTTTTCTCCGTGCGATTTCAGACCAACTTTGGCTGAAATCTTCTCCTCTCTTTGTGTCAATTTCTCCCACTGATTTCTCATGCACAGCGTTTTCCAATCGGGAGATGTGCATTGACCTTACTACCCCTTTTTCAGCCATTCCCTGCACTGTTCCTGTCTTCCAGAATGTGTCCCCGTGCCATCTCCTAAATTCCACGTGCGTTTGATCTTAAATTTGGACGCAAGTGACTTAAGTCTTTATATTTTAATTGTGTCAAGTTGTTTTATTAAATGCCCGTATGCATTTGGCAAATTGGCGTGACAACTTCCCTGTTCTGCCTTTCCTTCTATTCTCGATAAACTGTTTGTCCACTTAAAAGTCGTTCCGTGCGTTTTTGAGTTTACCTCGTGCGTTTTATTTGAATTTTGGGCTGAACTAAGTTTATAACTTGAATTTATTTTATCCTAAGTTTCGGACCCCAATTCTGTATGCAATTCTCTGAGTGACCGAACCAAAACCCTCCCCTGTTTTCATCTTTTCTCTCGGCTAGCATTTGGTTAACCGTCTCTCGTCCCCTCTTTGCTCCTCCCCCAACACCTCCGCATCTTGGAGCGTGTCATCTGGTATCAGAGCACCAACTTTCCTTTCCCACTCTTCCATTGCTGACCTTTGACTTCAATTGGTGTTTGTGACACAATACATTGCTATATGACAACTAGAAGTGGTGTTGCATTACCTTCTAGCCGAGAAGCCCCATCTACTAGTGAACCTCATCACCCCCGACCAACATCTCCTCAAGACATGGAAGTTAGACTTCAAAATCAGATTGATGACCTAGCTCAACGCTTGGATCAAAGATTTGATGTGATGATGCAAAGAATGGAGGCATTGGCTAACGGTGACCGCCAACCGACTACACCCGGGAGAAGAACGGGAGGGCTCAACCGAGGGCGGCCAATGAACATAATGGACTCGGATGAAGAGTTTGACCATGTGGATCGGCCATTTCGAGAAGATGACCTTCGGCATCATAAGGTTAACATCCCACCTTTTAATGGATCTTGTAACGGTGACACTTTCTTGGATTGGCTAGATAAAGTAGAAAAAGTCTTTGAATGCTTCAATTATTCCGAGAGGACCAAGATTCAACTAGTGTCTCTAGAATTTAATGGATATGCTAGTTTGTTGTGGGGGAGTTTGAAGGCTCAAAAGAGGAGAAACCGAGAGGATGAAATTACCTCTTGGAGGACTATGAAGGAACACATGAAGAAGAGGTTTGTACCTCATCACTACAAGCAAGAATTATTCTATCAACTCCAAGGACTACGGCAAGGGACATCCTCGATTGAAGACTATTTAACGGAGTTTGAGACTTTGAGAATTCGATGTGATTTGGAAGAACCCGATGAACAAATTGTGGCTAGATTTTTGAGAGGATTAAACAAGGAGATTGGGGATATAGTAGAACTTCAAATGGTGGAGAATCTGGATGAAGTAATCCAAGTGGCCCTAAGGGTGGAGAGACAACTAAAGAGGAAGGGCAAGGGGACTAGTACTCGGTTTCCCCAACAATACAATACCCCATATAAAGCTAAGCAAAAACCGGAAGATAAGTATCCTCCAAAGAAGCCTTGGCAGCAAAGGGTTGATGACGGAGTTCCTAAACTATTGGACAATGCAAATAGACCAAGGGCTAGAGAGATCAAATGCTTCAAGTGCCTCGGCTTGGGGCACATTGCCTCTCAATGTCCAAACAAAAGAGTAATGGTGATGATAGAGGGAAGCAATGAAGTAGTGAGTGAAGATGAGACTCATGAAGATGTTGAGGAAGAACCCGAGCCAAAGGAACAAATTTGCCATGCACAAGAGGGACCATTACTTATGGCGATCCGAAGAGCATTAACCTCCCAAAGCCGACCCGAGGATGCACAACGGGAAAATTTGTTCCATAGCCGGTGTCTCATTCAAGGCCGAGTGTGCTCTCTCATAATTGATGGGGGAAGTTGCACAAATGTGGCTTCCAAGGATTTCGTGGAGAAACTTGGCCTCCAAACCGAAGAGCACCCAAACCCCTACAAATTAAGCTGGCTAAATGATAAGGAAGACATCAAGGTCACCAAAAGAACAAAGGTGGAATTCTCAATCGGTGGATATGAAGATTCGGTAACATGTGATGTAGTCCCCATGAATGCAAGCCACATTTTATTGGGACGGCCATGGCAATTTGATAGGAGAACTATGCATGATGGCTACAACAACCAATACTCTTTTAAATGGGGAGGAAGGAGTATGAAATTGACCCCTCTTTAACCGGAGCAAATAGCAAGAGATGAGGCATCTAGAAGAGAAGGTGCAACCAAGCAAGTTTTGCTGATGTCAAGAAAGGAGTTGGATCGGTCTATCCAACGAAGTGAGCCAATCATCCTCATTGTGTTTCGGGAGAGGTTGGAAGAAATTGGAGGAGCCCCTAAAGAGGTCGTACCACTACTTGAAGAGTACAAAGATGTGTTTCCCGAAGACTTACCTCACGGCTTACCTCCAACCCGTGGCATAGAGCACCAAATTGATTTGCAACCGGGAGTGGTGCTCCCTAATCGGCCATCCTACCGCATGAACCCCGAGGAGACTAAGGAGTTGCAAAGACAAGTCCAAGAACTTTTGGACAAAGGATACATCCGGGAATCCTTGTCACCATGCTCGGTGCCCGCACTTTTGGTGCCCAAAAAGGATGGGAGTTGCCGCATGTGTATAGATAGCCGGGCCATAAATCAAATAACCATCAAGTATAGGTTTCCAATGCCTAGACTTGAAGATTTATTGGATGAACTCAGCGGGGCAGCATACTTCTCCAAGATAGATTTGAAGAGTGGTTATCACCAAATCCGAATGAAGGAAGGAGATGAATGGAAAACCGCTTTCAAAACAAAGTATGGCCTCTTCGAATGGTTAGTGATGCCTTTCGGGCTATCTAATGCCCCTAGCACATTTATGAGATTGATGAATTATGTGCTTAATGATTTCTTGGGAAAATTTGTGGTTGTCTACTTTGANGAATTTATAATCCATACCGACCATCAAGCTCTCAAACACATTAGGAGCCAAGGAAAACTTAGCAAGAGACATGCTAAGTGAGTGGAGTTCCTTGAACGATTTCCCTACATCATCAAGTATAAGAAGGGAGAAACCAATATAGTGGCCGATGCACTCTCTAGGCGCACTATCCTCCTTACCGAACTCAACTCAAGAATTTTGGGATTTGAATGGATCAAGGGAGCTTACAAAACAGATCCGGACTTTGGAGTGTTGTTTGAGAAGAGCTTGAATAAAGAAGAATGTGGTCATTACCTCTCGGATGGATACCTTTTTAAAGGTGGCCAACTATGCATTCCTCAAGGAGGACTCCGGGAATCACTTGTTAAAGAAGCTCATGAAGGAGGTCTTGCTGGACACTTCGGGGATAAGAAGACATTAGAAACACTTAAAGAACACTTCCATTGGCCTCATATGATCCGAGATGTGCACAAGTGGGTGGAAAGGTGCATTGTTTGCAAAAAGGCCAAAAGCCGACAGTGAATGCCCTCTGTTTTGTCCACATAAGTCAACATGCTTTAGTTTTTGAATTTAGTGTCTTCTAAGAAGTTATAGTAGACTCCTTAAGGAACAATTTGACACCTTAATCATCAGGAATGGATCATTATCGAGGAAGTTATAGTTGTTTGAAGTTGGAATAGAAAGTTAAGACTTTATGGAATTTCTGATCGTTATATGATTTATATGTTTAGTTCATTTATTAGATTAAAAAGGGACTCAAGTAGATTGATTCAAGAAAGCAGCTAAGGTAAGTTTGCATTAAGATGGTTTGGCCCTTAAGTGGGACTACATTGCAAAGATTAGGATTATGTTTGATGTGTGTTGCATGTTTGTTTTCATGACATGTTTGGTGATGTATGCTTATTTTCATGTTATGTGATGTGATTTAAGTGATGTTTTCATAGTCACATGGTCATGCATCATAGTTTTACAGAATGTCTACTAACTATTTTCATGCATGGTTTTACAACGTAGTTGGAGGTAAACGAGGTATGATTTGTGGTATGGGACACCAATTATGTTTCGTCTCCGATGAATTAAGAACTTGAATATAAAAAACAGTAAAGTAAATGGTTATTGCAGGCCTGAGCACTCTAAGTAGTAAGTGGGCCCAAGATCAGTAGAAGTTGAAGTAGGTGGAGGGAGTGTTCTTGAGATCTTGTAATATTTCCAAAGATAAAGAAGATATGAAACCTAAGAAACGTGAATGAAATTGTGCATTGTTTTAACGACATAGCATACTCATGCATTGCATTTTATAGTTATGCTTCTTACTGAGCTTTAGGCTCATAGTTTAGGCTTTGCAATGTAGGGAATGTAATGGAGGAAAGGGTGCAAGTGACCGACAGGGAGTGATGCATGAAAATGAATGAGACACACAGAATTATATTGTGAAATGTTTTGATGATGTAATTAAAATGTATACCCTTATTTTGGTGTGATGGATATACAAAGCTTTTGAAAATGAATGTATTTTAAGTTAAAGTAATTGTCTTCCGCTGTACGTTTTAAGTTATTAAATGGTTATGTATTCTATTTAAAGGTGGAATTCAAATGTATGTCTTTATTATTCGACGGTTTTCCTTGTAAGCTGTTTTTATGAACTAAAGATAGTAGCTTTTAGAAATTAAAGAAATAAGTTTTACAAGTATTCCACTTTTGAAAGTAATGTAAGTAAGTAAGAAATCATGTAACGGACCGGTTCTCGGGCTGCCAGCGAGTAAGTAAGTAAAGTAAAGTAAGGTAAAGTAAGTAAGAAGAGCAGCAGGCAGCGGCTCGAGAATCGGGTCGTTACAATGAACTCCTTGGACGAGAGGTAGTGTTGGCAAACCTCCAATGCCCTAATAACCGAGTAGAACTCCTTGTCATAGGTTGAGTAGTTAAGAACGACACCCTTGAGCTTCTCACTAAAGTAGGCTATCGGCCTTCCTTCTTGCATGATCACGACTCCAATTCCTATCCCGGAAGCATCACATTCAACCTCAAAGACTTTGTTAAAATTTGGAAGAACAATAACCAGGGCTTCACATAACTTCTTCTTGATAGTGTCAAAGCTATCTTGGCAACTAGAAGAGTAGACTCTTCTTGGTGCAATCGGTCAGTGGTGCCACAATGAATCACCTATAAAAGGAGGCAAGCCTGTGGAAACTTCTTACATCTGAGACACTAGTAGGGATTGTCCAAGTTTGGATGGACTCCACCTTAGTGTCATCAACTTCCATGCCGTCTTTGGAAATAACAAAACAAAGGAAATGAACCTTATCTTGAACAAATGAACACTTTTTCAAATTGCCATACAATCTAGTGGTCCTTAAAGTGTCGAACAATGTTCAGAGGTGTCCAAGATACCTGCCAAAATCCGAACTATATATGAGTATATCATCAAAATAAATCACTATAAACTTTCCAAAACATTCCTTGATGACATGATGCATAAGTCGCATAAAGGTGGTAGGCGCATTAGATAGCCTGAAAGGCATTACTAACCATTCAAATAAGCCATACTTTGTTTTCAATGCAGTCTTCCACTCGTCTCCTTCCTTCATCCTTATTTGGTGATAACCGCTCTTCAAGTCAACTTTAGAGAAGCATGAGGCCCCGCTCAATTCATCTAGCATTTCTTCAAGTCAAGGGATTGGGAACCTATATTTGATGGTGATTTGATTGATTGCTCAGCTATCAATGCACATTCAGAAGGTGCCATTCTTCTTTGAAACTAAAAGGATGGGCACAGCGCAAGGACTTAGTGATTCCTGAATGTATCCTTTTTCGAGGAGCTCTTGCACTTGCCTTTGCAACTCCTTGGCCTCTTCGGGGTTCAATATATAGGATGGCCTATTTTGAAGCACCGCTCCCAGTTGTAAGTCGATTTGGTGCTCGATGCCTCTAAGTGGTGGAAGGATGGGAGGCATCTATTCGGAAAACAGGTCTTGCTACTCTTCTAGGAGGGCTCGAACCATGCTTGGAGGTTCACCAATTTCATGCATCCGCTCATGAAACATCAATGAGTAGCTATTGGAATAGCCACTTGATCCGGTCAGAGAGGAACTAGTTTAATGGGCCTCCCCTGGAACTTGAATGAGTAGCTATTGGAAGAGCCATCGTGAAGCACCCTCCAGTCGAATTGCCACGGCCTCCCCAACAAGATGTGGCTTGCACTCATCGGCACCAGGTCTCAAAGTGCCACATCCTTGTATCCTCCAATTGTGAATTACAAGTTGACTTGTCTCGTGACCTTTATGTCCTCTTTATTATTTAACAAACGCAACTTGTATGGACTCGGGTGCATTGTAGTCTAGATCCTTAACTTCTCTACAAGGCTCCGTGATGATATACATTGGTACAACTTCCTCCGTCTATGATTAATGAACATACTTTCCCGTGGATAAGGCAACGATTATGAAAAATGTTCTCTCTTTGGAATTCATCAACTCGGTCTTGGGAGGTTAAAACCCTTTGGATCACCATTAGGAGGGGTCCTTCTTGAGCTTGGAACATTTCCTCCTTGGATTCGGAGGCTTCACAAGCCTCCTCAATGATGTCATCTTCACTTTCTACCTCATTGGTCCCTTCTCTAAGAACCACGACCCTCTTGTTTGGACATAAAGTTGCTATATGGCCTTGCCCAAGGCACTTGAAACATTTAATCTCCGACGCTCTTGGCCTAGCATCCATGTTCCCCGATTTTGCTTCTAGTTCTTTCTTTTAGTTCCATGTCTTCACTACAGCCGGCTTATCTTAATTCTTGGGTTTTGGCTTGTAAGGTAGGGTGGCTTTGGGAATAAACCGGTTAGCCACACCCTTGCCCTTCCTCTTCGATTGCATTTTTACCTTGATGTTATCCATCATTGGAGCTCCACTATATCTCCGATGTCATTGTTGAGCCCTCTTACGAATCTTGCAATAAATTTCTCCTCGGGCTCCTCTAGGTCACACCTTATTCTTAATGTCTCAAACTCGATGAGATACTCTTCCACCGTGTTAGTTTCTTGCTTCAATGATTGCATTTGTAGAAACAATTCTTGCTTATAATGACTCAGCACAAACCATCTTCTCATGTACATTTTCATAGCTCTCCACGTGGGGATGTCTTCTTCTCCATCTCTCCTCCTTTGGTTCTTCAAACTATTCCACCAGAGGCTTGCGTAGCCATTAAGTTCCAATGAAACCAATTGCAACTTTACCTTCTCTGAATAGTTATAACATTCGAACACTTTGTCCACCTTCTCAACCCAATCCTTAAAACTATCTCAATCACAAAATCCATTGAATGAAGGAATAGTCACCTTGATGTTCTTTAGCTCATCTTCACGGTGGTGGTGCTCATTAAACTCAAGCCCTTCTTCAGAATCATCGTGGTCTTGTTGCCGAGGCCTTCTCAAGCTATTTTTTGGCCTCCTCCGAGGAGCGGGTGTTTCAGGTGATCTCAAGGGGGGATACCCCACCTCCAATCTTTGGAAAATGACTTCAAACTTTCTATGGATCTCGTCAAGTTGACCTTGGATGCTGGACTCGGCCTCTCCCAAGTGGGAAGTTGCCGGAGGTGGGTTGTTAGGAGCAACCGGCTCTCGGGTGGAGTTGTGGACAGCTCCACTTTGGGTTAGCATATCACGCTTCAATCAACAAATGACAAAGGGAGAATATGGAAGGATGGTTGAGGAAAGAATGGCTCTGATACCAAATGACAAGCTTAAAGTATGAGAAGGGGAATAAAATGGGCTTTCGGGTTAGAAAGAATATAAGAAATGGGCCGGAAATGGGTGATATTAAGGAAGGGAGTTCTCGAGTTGCATATGGAGTTTGCAACCGAGATTTGAAGGGGGATTTTACGACGCGGTGAGAAGAGCTTAACCTCAAAAAAATGGTGGCTAACTTGATGGGAAACGGATTTTATGCAGATGGCTTTTCGGGTTGTTTCCGGGTGATCGGAAAATGGAAAAAAGGGGAGGTCCAACAAAAAGGGCGGTGAAGACAGGTTGAACGGAGGAAGGAGCTCGAGGATTACACGCTAACCTTGAGGTCCACGTTAGTGCTAAGGGCTTTTTGATAAGGGCTTTTGGCGTTAACTCTTATGGGTTTGGAATTAAGACTTTTAGCTATGGGATTCGGGTTCTTGGCTTAATGCCTAGGGCTTAGGGCTTAGGGCATAAAGCTTAGGGCATAGGTCTAAGGTGTTAAGATTTATGGCTTTTGGCATAGAATTTAGGACTTAAGGCTTATGGCTATCAACTGAGGGCTTAAAGCTTGGGGATTTTAACTAAGGGATTTTAGGATTTTAGCTTAGGGCTTAGGTCTTAGGCTTCGGGATTAATGCTTATGACTTTGGGCTAACGACTTTAGGCATAGTGCAATATGCTGATATGTTAGGGTTAAGGGCTTGACAGGATTCAAGTGGGTGGAGGAAGAAAAGATCACCTACTCTGACATGCTTCAAGTATGGGGGGAAGCGATTTGAGCTAATCGGGTATAAAATGGGAAATAACATAGTTACCGAAAATGGGTCAATTTTAGAGAGATGGATGTCGAGTTTCATACTGAGTTAACAACTAAGATTGGGAGGGATGTTTTTAGAGGGAATGGAGAGCTTAACCTCAAAATTTGAGACACAAAGCTTAAGGGAATCGGGAGTTATGTAGGTGAGAGTAGGGAGTATTTCTGGTAAGAGAGAGAAAACAGAACAGGGCTGAAAATGGATGAAATTTGAAATGATGGTTTTCATTTCTCCTACGGAGTTTGGTCTTGAAATGTTTAGGGATGTTTATGGGATGGGTGGAGAGATTAAAATCAAAATTTTACCTTAAAAAATTCAAGGAAATGAAAGTTATGCAAATGAAGGCGTCGGGTTCTCAAACAGAATATTTGACACAAGAAAGGGTGGTGTTTTGGAAAATGTAAGAAAACGATGATGGAGAAAGGCCAATGGGAAATTACACGCTTACCATAATGTCCACTTTGGAGTGGTTGAAGACGTGTAGCAAAGGCCTAGCTCACCCTCAGCTCAAAGGAAAGCAAAAACCAAAGGAAACTCTCGGAATATCGCCGGATATTACCCACCGGAGAAACAACGAGTCTTGGGATAAAATCGCCAAGGAAGAGATGCACAAAGCAATCTTAATTTTCTCCAGTCAAAAAGTGCTACAAAGAGGTGCCAAGGGTGTTATTTATAGAGCCTTGGCCATGATCAAAAAGCTCAATCCAATGGCTCAAAATTGAGTTACCCGATTTGGGTTTTGCATACAAGAACAAGCAAAAATGATGGCCTCCTTCAATGGGCAGGTGATGATGGCTCTCTAGGGTGGATCCTCTGCACTTTATCCTCCCAAGGGAGGCCATTTAATTGTGAGAAGGCTGTGCTTGCAGCTGGTTGCTTGTGGAGTTGGTTTACATCACCTTTTGACAAAAATGGAAACACAAAAATAGTAACCCACTCACACAAACTCCATTAAAAACCATGCCCCAAACAAAGGGCCCTTAAAGCATTGTTTGTACAAAGGAAAATAAATGGATTGGGCCAATAAAAAGGTGGAAGAAAGTCGGTCATCTTTAATTTGGGCTCGGGTTTCTGCCAAGTTCTCGGATCCAGCCTAAACCCGGCCTCTACCCGACCTCTACCCGATTCGTTGTGCTTCTCGGCTTCCTTCTTGAATTCCCGAGCTATCCTCCCATTTGATGAGGTGCTTAGGTTGTTCTTCATCCTTTGGGCCTGGTTCCTCAATGAAAATGTTGAATGCTTCATCACCTACAAAAAGAACAAACTTGTTAGAAAATCCCCGAGCTCGGGCTCGGGTGATTGCTCTTTGAGGGGATGAATCCCGAGGCATGTCATACTCTTGGTTGAAGAGGGGTACACCCAAAAGTTCAAGAAAATGGGTGAAGTTAGAAGAGGCATTTCTTTGGTTGCATAAGTAATTTAGAGCTGAAATTTTAAGAGTTTGTCGATGGATGAAAGAAGAGTTTATCCTCCAAAAATGAAGCTAAAGCTCTAGGGAATCGGATGTTATGTAGAGGGAAGTGGGGTCTGCTCAAAGAGTTTGCCAGAAAAAAGGAAAGAGGGAATGATCGGAAACTTGGGGAAAGAACCGGGATTGAGGAAGAGCTTATGGATTGCACACTCACCCTAAAAATCACGGGGCGTGGCTGGAGATATGTAGCATGGCTTAGCTAACACTAGCTCGGAAGGGAAGCCAACACCAAGGAGAGAACTCTCGAAAGTCGCCGGATATTAGTCACCGGAGGGCGAAGTCTTGGGTGCCGGAAAACACAGCCAAGAAATTATGCAAGAAGCATGATTTTCATTCACCCAAAAACTAATAAAAAATGCCTCCAAAGAGGACTTAAAACTTCCTCAAAAATCTGAGAGAGAGGGGCCAATTGGATGGTCAAAAACATAACCTACCCGATTTGGCACAAAACATAAAAGGCAAGGGGAAGGACAACCACCTAAAACCTATCCGATTTGGATGGACAAAGTACAATGGTCCCCAAAGCTTGTCTTCAACGTTCAACTTGGAGATTATCCTCCTTCCAGGTGATAGAGAGAAACAAGCTAAAACAAATCTCATGAAACCCACGAAAACCCATGAAAACCTCGGCTTACCCATGAAACCCATTAAGTTGTTTCCTGGGTAGCTTTCTTGTACTGGACTCTCCATAATCGCATTGGATAACTAAGAAAATGGTGTCCACTTTTGATGTTTGAAAACTCTCTGAAAAGCTTGTGAAATCGGCTACATTTTGCATGAAGACGTTGTTTTTAGTGGAGTTGAGGACGGCTGTCAAAATGGCTGAGAAAGCATCGGAGGTCAAATTGTGCCGGATCCAAATGTGGTACCCATGTTTTGTTGCTTGGACCACTAGCATGTGGTCCTATCTCCACCAAAAGGCATCCAAGTTAGCGCCCTAAAATGGCCTTAAATGGCCATGAACAAAATATAAAGTTTTGTGCCAAAATTAAACCCTAAATCTAAGTGTTACCTTTAATTTTTCCAAGGGAACATTCTCCCTCCTTCAAGGGCCACTTGGGTCATGGCTTGACTTAAAAGGGAAGGATTGGGTTGCTCCATATCCACCTTAGTTGTCCTCTAATTTCTCATTTCCTTCAAATGGCTCTTGGGCCAAGGTTTGACTCCAATTTGGTAAAGGCTTGGAGCCGACCAAGGTTGAATTCTTCAATGAAATAAGGAGCTACAAAATTAGCAAACATATTAGATAAATATTTATCGCAAGATAATTTTAGGGCCATCCATATCATGTCAGGGCTTAAGCAATAAAGATTTACGTGTAGTGTTTAAGGCTTAGCATTCAGAGATTAGAACTTAAAGATTAGGGGTTAGGGCTTTTGTCTAGGGCCTTTGGGCTTTGACCTTAAATCTTAGGGCTTAGATCTTAGGGCTTAGGGCTTAGGGCATTTCACGTAGAGCATAAGTCTACGACCTTAGAGATTAAAAATAATAACTTAAGAGCTTTCCATATTATGGCTAAAAACATTTATGTTAGAGCTTTAGGCTTTGTTAGTTAGGGTTTAGAGTTAACAGATTAGGCTTAGGGCTTTGGGCTAAGGGATTAGGTCAGGTTATTGGGCTTCGGGGTTAGGGGTTAGGACTTATAGCTTTGAGCTTTATGCTTAATGCTTAATGCTTAAGGCTTTTGGCTAAGGGCTTAGGGCTTTGTACTTTGATGTTAGTGCATTGAGGTTAGGGCCTAGGGCTTAGAGACTAGGGCTTAGGGCTTCGGGCTAAGGGTTTAGGGCTTGTTGCTTTAGGCTTATCGCTTAGGGTTAGAATTTAGGTCTTAGGGCTTTTAGCCTTAAGGCATATGGCTTTGGACTTATGGTTATAGCTTAGGGCTTAGGCCTTAAGGCTTTAAGCTTAAGGTTTAGGGCTTTGGGCTTAAGGCCTTGTGCTTGAGGATTATGATATATTTTAAGCCTTTGAGCTTAGGGCTTAAGGGTTAGGACAAATGGCTTAGGGCTTACACCATAGGGCATATGGGATAGGGCTTAGGGCTTAGGGTGTAAGGCTTAGAGCTTAAGGCTTTTGGCTGAGGGCTTAGGGCTGTAAACATAAGGCTTAGTGATTTGCGCTGTAGGCTTCGGATTTGGGCTAAGGGCTTACAGGCTTTGGCTTACGGCTTAAGACTCAGGGCCTAAGGCTTAGGGCTTAAGGCTTAGGTTCCAAGCTTAGGGCTTTAGGCTTTGGGTTTTGGTGTTAGGGCTTTGGGCTTGTGACACGCTCCAAGGTGCGGAGGTGTCGGGAAGAGAGGAAATGGTAACAATCTGCCGAAAGAAAGAAAGGTAGGCAGCAACAGAGGATTGGAGCAAGGAGAACTCCAAACGCATACAGGGGCTTTAGCTAGAAATTAGAGGACATAAACCTTTGAGAGTGGGCTAAGTTTGACCAAATTTACAGCTTAAAACACGTGCGGATCAATAAAATACACGGAGGCAATGTTAGGTGCACAAACAGACAAAGCTGAAAGAAATAGTGTAGGGGTGTTGGGGAGACTTCTGCACAACTTCCAATGCAGGGAGTCTGGGAGGGTGGAAATTGGCAGAACTTAACTTCAACGAAGTGGGAAGAAATTTCAAGTGGTTTGAGGGAAAAATCACCGGTAGATTGGAAGATATGCAGGATAGAAAATTTATGGACAGAATTGCCCGATTTCAGGAATTCGGGTAGAAGGCAGTGGAAAAAGCATGCATAACTCTTGATGGGGAGGGGCTGTGGCTAAACGTAAAGAACAGTTATTTCAAGCCATGAAAGAGGAACTCACA
>QAOC01054248.1:45047-85687 GCA_003255005.1 Begonia fuchsioides | reverse complement strand
GGATGTACCCTTTCTCCAAGAGCTCTTGCACTTGATCGTCGAGCTCTTTAGCCTCCTCGAGATTCATTCTATATGCTGGTCGATTTAGTAGAACCACCCCGGGTTGAAGATCAATCTGATGCTCTATCCCACGGATTGGTGGTAGACCGGTTGGAAACTCTTCGGGGAAGACATCATCATACTCTTCTAGGAGGGCTAAGACTTATTCCAGAGCCCCTCCTATCTCTTCCATTCTTTCTTGAAAAAGAATCAACACAATTGGAGCCACTTGTGATAATTCCCGAGAGAGTTCCTTTTTGTTGATGAATAGCACCTTCTTGGAGGAATTTTCTCTTTTCGCCCTATCATCTTTAGCTACATCCAAGGGTGTCAAAGGTGCTAATTTAATGTTCCGGTTCTCCCATTTGAATGAATACTCATTGGTTAATCCATCATGCATGGTGTGGCGGTCAAATTGCCACGGCCTCCCTAGGAGAAGGTGGCTTGCATCCATTGGCAGCACATCATCAGCATCCTTATATCCCCCCAATGGAGAACTCAATCCGTGCACGCTTGGTCACCTTGAGGTCTCCTTCATCACTTAGCCATCGGAGCCGATAAGGGTGGGGATGCTCCTCGGTTTGGAGTTGAAGTTTCTCAATTAGTTTGGAGGATGCTACATTAGTGCAACTCCCTCCATCAATGATTAGGGAGCACACTTTATCTTTGATGAGGCAAAGGCTATGGAAGATACTTTCCCTTTGGATAGCCTCGGGTTGGCCATTGATAGTGAGGGCCCTTCGGATCACCATGAGGAGGGGGCCTTCTTGTGCTCGGCACACTTCCTCTAAAGGCTCGGCCTTTTGTTCTTCTTCCTCTTCCATCAGCTCATCTTCACTAACAACTTCTCCACTACTCTCTAAGAGTACCATCACGCTCTTATTAGGACATTGTGCAGCAATATGTCCCAATCCGAGGCACTTAAAACATTTGATGTCCCTTGACCGTGGCTTGTTGGTATCTTCAATTGGCTTAGTGGAAGCATCTTTCTTTTGAGTCCACGGTTTTGGTTGATAAGGGCGGTTGTCTTGCCTCGGAGGTGGTTTGTAAGGAGTGTTGTAGGTCGGTGTTGGCTTCACAACACTTTTATTGCCCTTCTTTTTTTGTCGCCTTTCAACCCGCAAGGCCAATTGGATAGCGGCATCTAAAGATTCAACGAGCTGCAATTCCATAACTTCACCAATATCCTTGTGTAATCCTCTCAAGAACCGTGCCAATATTTGTTCTTCCGGCTCTTCAAGATCACACCGGATCCGCAAGGTCTCAAACTCCATCAAGTATTCCTCAACCGAGAGGTGTTCTTGCTTCAAGTTTTGGAGTTGATAGAACAACTCTTGCCTATAATGAATCGGGACAAATCTCCTCTTCATATGCAATTTCATTGCCCTCCAAGTGGTGATCTCCTCTTCACAGTCACACCTCCTTTGTGCTCTCAAACTATCCCACCATAAGCTTGCATAACCGTGGAGCTCCAAAGCTACTAGCTGCAATTTAGACTTCTCCGAGTAATTGTAACAATCAAAGACTTTGTCTACTTTATCTACCCAAGTCAAATATGCATCTCCATCACAAGAACCATTAAATGGGGGAACACTTAACTTTATATTCCTTAGATCATCCTCACAGGGTGCTCGGTCCCTTGGTTCAAATTCATCTTATGAATCTTCAACTTCATATAACCGAGCCCGTGCATGTC
The DNA here is from genome assembly GCA_003255005.1 of Begonia fuchsioides. Lineage (NCBI taxonomy): Eukaryota > Viridiplantae > Streptophyta > Magnoliopsida > Cucurbitales > Begoniaceae > Begonia > Begonia fuchsioides. The sequence continues at coordinate 83,952 of QAOC01054248.1, read as the reverse complement.
CGGCCCTTCTACCGGGAGTAGTCAGAGGTGGTGGCCGTGGGGTATTAGGGGTCTCCATCCTCTGTAGGAGCATGTCCAACCTCCGGTTTATGCCATCAATTTGGTTCTGGAAATTGGAGTCATGTTCTTGGGAGGGCATAGGAGGTGGATGAGGTTCACTCGTGGAGGGGTGGTCTCGGCTTGGCTGTAAAACAGCCCCACTTCGAGTAGTCATACAACCAATTTTGTGCGCCATTGAAAAGAATTGGAAGAAGGGTTAACAACAGGGGAAATCAAGGGAAAGAAGAGCTGGGCTCTGATACCAAATGACACGCTCCAAGGTGCGGAGGTTTCGGGAAGAGAGAAGATGGCAACAATCTGCCGAGAGAAAGAAAGGTAGGCAGCAACAGGGGATTGGAGCAAGGAGAACTCCAAACGCATACAGGGGCTTTAGCTAGAAATTGGAGGACTTAAACCTTTCAGAGTGGGCTAAGTTTGACCAAATTTACAGCTTAAAACACGTGCGGATCAATAAAATACACAGAGGCAGCACAAACAGACAAAGCTGAAAGAAACAGTGTAGGGGTGTTGGGGATACTTCTGCACAACTTCCAATTCAGGGAGTCTGGGAGGGTAGAAATTGGTAGAACTTAACTTCAACGAAGTGGGACGAAATTGAAAGTGATTTGAGGGAAAAATCACGGGTAGATTGGAAGATATGCAGGATAGAAATTTGATGGACAGAACTGCCCGATTTCAGGAATTCGGGTAGAAGGCCGTGGAAAAAGCATGCATAACTCTTGCTGGGGAGGGGATGTGGCTAAACGTAAAGAACAGTTATTTCAAGCCATGAAAGAGGAACTCACAACCATAAAATTGGGGACTTTTGTTTACGGAAAACAGAAATGGCACCAATTGGACTTTTGTTGCACAAATTCACTCGGGTAAGCACCAAAAACAGCAACCAACACCAAAGACAAACACAAATGCAAACAACAAATGGAGGAAGGCTATGGGATTTCCAAGCTCGCTTTTGTTCCTAAACAAGTGAGGAAGGAGGTTGGAATAAGGTTTAGTGATCCTAGCTAATCACCAACACCAAGACAAACAAGAATCAAGGATGTTACTCACCTAGATTCCCAAATGCCGTGAGAAAAGGAAGGGCTTGAGAGCTTCAAAGCTTCTTCAATTTACCAATATCTCTTTTCTGCCTTTCATTCATCGTGGAAGAGGGTTTCATACACCCTCCAAATTACACAAAAGAAATAAAAAAAATAAACCTAAATTAGGGACCAATGAGTGGCTAGAGTAGGAGTTAGGTGAGAATTGGGTCCCACCAAGCCTCCTAATCCAACCACATGGAACTATCAACTAAAGCCACGTCCCAAGCATATCAAAAAAGGAGGGAAAAATAGAAACTTAGGGTTGGACCTAAGTTCCATCAAAAAGGGCTTGGGTTGGTCCAAACCGAACCAAAATCCCCAACAAAATTGGTTCAAACCGAACCAATTTGATTACAACAAAACATACTTCCCTACTTAAAAGATTTATAACCCCAAATACATATACAAATATTCAGCACTCCTTATGGACTCTTCTTGCAGGAACTACTCTCCCATAATGGTGATGGGGCATTCGGCCATCTTAATGCATGGAGCCGGATGTGGTCATGGTTCGGGTGGGAGGCTTCGGCAAGGAGAATCTTGTAACTCGGCCAACTTCTCCTCTTCTTTATATTACCATTGTAAGCAATGCTTGGGGAGTTCTTGATCATGATGTGAGGGAGCTCCTAAGAGATCCAAGGAAGAAAAAGTGAAACCTGCAAAATCAACAAACATGTTAGCTAGTTGTCTTGCTCGGCTCCGGGTTGTCGCCCCCTTTGGTGGTTGTTGGTTCCCGAGCACATCAGCTTGGGTCTTAGGGCTTTGAGCTTGGGTCTTAGGGATTTAGGCCTAAGGTTTAGGGCTTTTTCCAGCTTAGGGCTTTGGTTTAAGTGATTAAGGGTATGGAGTTAGGGAATAGGACTTAGGACTTATGGTATATGACATAGCACTTAATGCATAGGGCTTAGGGGTTTAGACTATGTAGTTTGGGCTTAAGAATTAATGCTTAAGTTTTAAGGCTTAGGACTTTGAGTTTAGGGTTTGGGGTTTAGGGCTTTCGGTGTATGGCTTTGGGATTACGGATTAGTGTTATGCGATTTAGGCTTGGAATTAAGGCTTTGGGTTTAGGCCTTATGCCCTCTATCTTAGGGCTAATTCTAAGGGCTTGGACTCAAGGCTTACCACTTTGAGTTTATGGCTTAAGGCATAGGGCTTTGGGCTTAGGCCTTTGAGATTAGGGCTTAGGCCTCATGAGTTAGGCCTTAGCACTTAGGGCTTAATGCTTAAGTATTTGGTCTAAAAGGCTTTGGGCTTAGATGTTTGGGCAAAGGGATTTTAGATAGGGCTTTGGGTGTAGGACTTTTGGCTTAGGGCTTCGTTATTAGGGATTAGGGTCTTAGGCTCAAGGATTAGGGTTCAGTGCTTAGGGCTTAAAGGCTTATGACTTATAGGTTTGAGATTAGGGCTTATGGCTTAGGATATACGGCTTTGGGCTTTGGGCTTAAGGATAAGAGCCTAGGGCTTAGGGCTTCGGACTTTGGACTTTGGAATAAGGTTAAGGGCTTATGGCTATAAAATTTAGGCTAGTGATTATGGCTTTGAAATTTTGGCTTTGGGCATTAGGATTAGGATTTAGGGGTTAGAGCTTTACTTGTAGGTCTTAGACCTAAGGGCTTAGAGCTTGGGGCTTCAAGATTAGCGCTCACGGCTAAGGGCTAATGACTTAGAGCTTAGGGCTTTGGGCCTTGGGCTTAGGGCTTTGGGCCTTGGGCTTTGGGTTTGGGCTTTGGGCGTTGGGCTTTAGACTTGAGGCTTAGGGCTTACATCTTAGGATTCAGGGTTTTGGGCTTAATCTTATGGATTAGAGCTTAGGGATTTAGGATATGGACTTTAGGCTATGGTTTAGTGCTCTAAACCTTTAAAACGTCTTCTAGGTATATTTGTCCCTTACCTCCTTAACTAGTTCTTCTGAAAACCCTTACATTCAATCTTCTAGATTTACGAGATTCCCCTTACTTAATACTCTAAGCATATTTTAATTACTTTCTGTCTTTCTCATTTTTAAATCTTGTTTCCCTTGTCGAATCCATAACAAGAACGTCTTTGTCACTGGGGTATAAATCGTGGTATTTTCTTGAAGCCTCATACTCACCAGATATATTCATCCTATAATTAGTAGCTCTTACTTCTTTTTCGTGAGTATATTTACTTCCAACTACTCTGTCAACATCTCTCTATTTATATGAATCATAACTCTCCATTGATTGCAACCAATCCATGTTTTTATGATTTGGTTCAAGCATGGATACAGGATGACTAGAAAGTTCATTGTGAAACTTCAATTTTTTTTTCTTCCATAGTCATGCTCACTTGAGACATGAGAATATTGATAATCGTCTAAATGAGACATTTTGTAATCTTGGGGCATCTTACTTACCACTTCAACATGGTCATCCGAAGCATCTACAAATCGACCATCTTGCTTTACTAAAATTCTTGCTCTGCCATAGTCGTTGTAATCGAAAATAGAATTCTTAGTATATGTAGGATGTCCTTCCATCATACCATCTCTTCCCAGACTTGCATATGGCCCTGTTATGTCTTGTCTCTCCACAATTGTGTCCATAATTATAGGTTCCCGATACTCATCCTAACTATGTTCAAGACCATAACCCATTCAGTATGCAAGCGAGTCATTTTATTTCAGCTCCCTTGAGCATATTCATGAGCATGATTTGTTGTTCTGCCTAATCTAGAGTAAAGATAATCTTCATGCTCATTCCTAGAACTAAAAACACCTCGTTGATGATAATTAGCACTCCTATTTCTTTCATCAGAATCTACTGGCCTTGGCTCATATTCGTCACTTCTCCTCAAAATTCATGGCAAGATGCAAACCTTTCTCTATATTCTTTTCTACTTTGAAATTGGTGACCTACCAAGCTCATCAACCTATTGATGACACTTTCATCCACTTGACTGGTTTCGTTATCCATTGATTTTCTGACTCCTGGCGTTTCTATTTAATCCTAAAGTTAAACAGACAATACACATAAACAATATAATTAAACAAATTCTCAAACACACTTACAGTGGCTAGAGTCTTCAAGCGGATGTTTACAAAATCAAGCACTCTGCAAAACCATTTTTAAAACTCGGTCCGCTCTGATACCAATTGTAACATCCCATTTTTTTTTTAACCTTTTTAAAACAGCGGTAAAATTTTTCTTTTTGTAAATACACTTGAAATACTTGACTTGAAAACTTAGCGGAAGGGTAATACTTTAAACGGTGAGCTAATGAACCCATACACATGTAAACCACCATTTCATCAATATAGGTTAAAGGTAACTTCACGCAAAATAGAAATTTTCATTCATTTAAAATGCTTGACATAATCGTTCAAGACTTTAACAAAAGGCTTCACCAACATCATTTAAAATATCGTAAAGCATCAAATACATTGAAACCATTTTGTTTCCTTCCCCCACGGGTTGTTGCTTGGTTTCGTAAACAGCCCGCTCCAAAACAGCTTCATCCACATGTCATGGCACGTGATGAGGACTAAATTCCTCATACCGAGCTTCGTCACCTACATTGAAAAGTCTAACTAATGAGCTTAAAGCTCAGTAAGTAGTGAAAATAAAACATGAATGATGTAATGAATGATATGTTTTAAAACAATGCAGATTATTTCATTTTCGTGGTGTGGATCCGCCCGCCATATGACGACCATCCACAAAACTTGATTTCTCTTTTTGGATTTACATAACGTATATCATTAGGAGATATAACAACCTACCGCACAACCTCATTGGGCTCACGGTAACCTGGACCCATAGTCATTGCCGAGGACGTCTTTATTCTCCTTTACATAACTTATATCATTAGGAGATATAACAACCTATCGCACAACCCCATTGGGCTCACGGTAACATGAACCCATAGCCATTGCCTAGGGCATCTTTATTCTCCTATATTGTAGATGTCTTCATCAAATCAATAGAGATATTGCGGGGATGAATGAGGCATCAAAGACCCCCATAGGCAACCTAACACCCAATTTGCCATCCCCCTACAACCCACTTATTATAATTCATAGTTTTCATGCATAAAAATTCATTTTCGTTGTCATTCGTAGAAAACATGATGCATGATGTCCATAACATGTCAATAAAGAAATCTCATAGAAACCTATAAATCAATCAATACAAGGCACACAAACAATCCTCAAATGACTTGAGGTCGGTGTATTGTCCATTACACCCCAACAAGTTTATGATCAATCAAAAATCATAAAAATACATAACCTTTGCAATGTAGACCTCTAATAGGCCAAACACATACAACACATACTTACTTTGATTTCTGATGTCTTTTGTTTCAACTTGGCAATGCACACTAGAAGCTTGAGAACCTATATTGCCAAACCATTCAAATAAGTTTTTATACCATAAGTAACTATTTTCACTATAAATTCCAAAATTCATAACTTCCTCTATATTGATCCATTTGTGATGTTACGGGTGTCAAAGTATTCCTTAAAGAGTCTACTATAACTTCTTAGAAGACACCAAATTCAGAAAACTAAAGCATTCTGACTTATGTAGACAAAACAGAGGGCATTCACTGTTTAAACCCCGATTCGGTTGACCCAACCTGTAAGGGGTTGACCCATGTCGACAAAACAAAAACAGTTTGTTTTTTATTTGAGAATCGGTCGACTCAACCTGTAAAGGGGTCGACCGCAGCTTTTCCCAATTTCTGTATGGTGACTTACGACGTCCATAATGTTTTACACATAGCTTCGAATTTAGTGATTCTAATGGCTATAAATCACTCTAAGAGCTTACTCTAACTCTTATGAAGGACATAAACTCTAATTCCTACTACTTTTTGACCGAATCTCCAAAACTCTAACTTTGTTCATACTTAACTCTTTTCTTATCTCGTAGCATTAAATCACTCATTTTTATCCACCAATTCAAACAATACTATCATTTTATCATCACTAAACTTAGAAGAACTTAAGAGGATATAAAACATTACCTTGAACTTCAGTTTCTGTGAAAGCTTCAGAGTTTTCCACTTCCCTTGACTTTCTCTCTCTCTTCTCTCATGATATCTCCTTTCTTTCTCAACCTCATTCTTCTCTTGACCAACGTCAGAGCTTCAGAGAAGATAGGGAAAAGAAATCATGATGGGATGGAAATGGCAGACCATGCTTTCTTATCTCTTAATTAAACAAAATCAATCTTTCTTTTATATCCATCAATCAGGATTCTCCACGTTTTGGCTGACTTTTCAACTCAAATCGGGAATGTGTCGACCGCTCGTCTATTGTGTCGACCAAAAGTATTCCCGAGGGTTGTTTGTGTCTACCGCTCGTCCGTTGTGTCGACCGAAAGAAGTTCCCTTGACACTTTTGTGTCGACCGCTCAGTCCTAGGGTCGACCGAAAGTGTTTCGGATGGTCCTATTGTGTCGACCTCTCCTAAATCCTGGGGTCGACCGGTAAACAAAGTGTCGACCCCTCTTCGATCCTGGGGTCGACCGAAAGCATTACAATTGTGTCGACCTCTCTCTGATACTGGGGTCGACCGAAAGCATTACAATTGTGTCGACCCCTCCCTCATCCTGGGGTCGACTGAAAGAATTACAATTGTGTCGGTGCACAGTGTGATACACCCCAAACAAAGTATTCTTATTCTAATTATTCATAATCGTAACCAGTTCACGTGTTTCTAATTTTCCAACCTTTCCAAATAACTTTATCTCATATACCCCTTGAACATTATTCTCTTTATCACCTTCAACCTACTAATTCACAAATATCCACAATACCTTAATACCTCAAAATTTAACCAACATTCATCCAATAAAAAGAATCTTTAACACTTCAATCTTAAGGTCACAAATTCTAAAATAAAAATTAGGGTTGTTAAGGTAAAAGACTAAAGCCCTAAGCCCAAATTCTGAAGCCCTGACCCCTAGGCTAAAAGACTAAAGCCCTATGCCCTAAGCTCGAAGACCTAAGACCTAAGCCTTAACACCAAGGCCCTAAGGCCAAGGCTACAATCCCTAAACTCTAACCCTTAAGCACAAAGCCCTACGTTTTAAGCCCTAAGCCATAGAGTCAAACCCCAAAGCCTTTATTTCTTAGGCCTAAGCACTAAGTCGTAAGCCCAAAGCTCTAAGCCTTAAGACTAAAGGCCAAAGCCAAAGCCCTAAGCCCTAACCACAAAGCCTTAATTCCAAAAGCTCTATGCCCTAATCCACAAGCCCTATGCCCTAATCCCAAAGCCCTAAGCCCTAAGCCCCAAGCCATAACACTTAAGCCCTAAGGTATATGCCTTCACGCATAACCCTAAAGCCCCAAGCTCAAGGCATAAAGCCCAAGCCCAAAGCGCAAAGCACCAAGACTTAAGCCCTAAGCCTTAAGCCTTAAATGCTAAGCCAAAATCCCTAAAGCCTAAGCTGAAAGCCCTAATCCCAAAAAGCTAATCCTGAAGCCCTAACCCATATGCCTAAGCCTAAAAACCTATCCTCTATGCCTAAAGTCGTCATCCCAAAGCCTTAAGCCATAAACTCTAAGCCTTAAACCCAAAGCCCTAAGCCCTAAGCCCTAAGCCCTAAGCCTAAAGCCCAAAGCTCTTATCCCTTGGGCCTAAGCCCTAAGCCCTAAGCCCTACGCCTTGAGGCCTAGGCCCTAAAGCCTAACCACTTAGCCTTTAGCCTTGAGCTCTAATCCCTAAGCTCGAAGCCTTAAGCTCAAAGTTGTAGGCCGTATGCCCTTAGCCCTAAACCCTAAGGACTAATTGACATGGAATGGGGGGGTTTAGATTTTAGGAAGTGGGAGAATCATATTAGGTTAAATGGAAAAACGATAATCCGATAATTCCATAATCGGGACTGGATTTTGGACGGCGATAACTCAAGGATGTGATAGATTTTAGGGCTGAAATTTTTAGTGGAACTCTGGGAAGAAGATAGGTGATAGTCCTCCAAAAACGAAGGAAATCACGTTGATGGATCGGTCAGAATGTAATGGAACAGTAATGGAACAGCCGGAAATCTGCCGGCGGAAAGAACTAAAACCAAACGACAAATATTGATGGAAGGAAGAGCTTGTGACCTTCAACCTCACCCTAAAGTCCTTGAAGAAGGGTGGAGTATTGAAGCACCAAGAAATCTCCATCTCGGAGGGAGGATTCCTTGAGATAACCTACGGTGGCCAGAGGTGTGCCGGCTGCCGGTTTGAAGTTTGAAATGCCCGTGAGGGGGAGATGCTCAAAGCAACTTTAATTCAAATTCCAAATTCTCCTTACAATTACACAATGGGAGAGGTTTTATCTACTGATAAGAGTGATTGCAAGAATGTGAAAGCCACGTGATCTTGAATCTCCTCAGCCAATTTCCCTTCTTCCATGGCCCAAAATACCCTTCTCTTAGCCGAAAATACCTCATGAAAAACCCCATGCAAGCATGTTAGCTTTAAAAGTATGTTTAAAGTAATCAATTATTTTTTATGATAACTATGTAAGATGAGCGTGAAAGATAAAATAAACTCTTTACTATGCTTATCTGTCTTTCACCCAAAAACCATTTATCATTAAGAGCTATGTATTTGGAAAGAAAATACAATTCACGAATTATCAGCTGAATATAATTCTGAATTGTACATTAGATGGAAAAACCGAGTCATATTATGAGCAGCACTCCGAGCCTACAATCATGACAGATGAAGAGTACTGGCCTTTTCTTAGACAAATCGAGAAGAATCCCGATTCAGTACCTTATCGACCTAAGGCCAGTGATCTCAATATAGTGGCTTTCCTAGTTCATCACTTTCTAACTTATAATTTATTACCTAAGGATGGCCAAAGAGACTACATCAACAACATGGAGCTGTATGTACTTTTTATGTTCTTTAGAAGACGTCGCATAGACATAGGATACATCATCATGTGACGAATGATGGATGTCATGGATAGGGAATCCAAGTCTTTACCTTTCAACCTCTTCATAATGGAAATTCTTTGCCAAAACGGGTTGAGATTCGTTCTACTGAGCCAATCACTTGCGTCAGAAAATTGGACAAGTATAGCTCTTCGACTCTTGCTCGAATGGGCTTAGCTCAAGATGAGGATGGAATTTTGCAATACAAAGAGGCCATAGCTAATCCTCCTGCTCGACAGACCAGTGATGATGTTGATACTCATCCCGAGCATAGATCTTCTTCCCGCTCACAATGTATTATCACTTTGATGGAAGAACGTTTTGATTTGCTCACGGGATAGATTTCAAACCTAGCATCCACAGTAGATTCTCTTGTCCACCATAATGATACTCTTCAAAGGATTGTAGATTCTCTTGCTGCATACAATTCTGCCCTTCATTACAAGCTTGATTTTCTTCATGACACCCTTGAGAGGTGGTACTATCAATGGTGTGAATCTAACTTGAGGCCTAGTATGTCTGGACCTCCTAATCATGCTCAAGATCCCTTACCAATTCCTTCACCGTTTCCCTCTCCTGTTCGATCTCATGGAGGAAGAAGCTACTACCCCTGCTGTTGTTCCAGTACAATCCTCCTCTCCTGGCAAAGTTGTGCTACCTACTCCAACGACAATTGAGCTTCCATCTGCTGCAGGCACCATTGTTATTGATTCTCATATTTCTTCTCCAGCAGTAGAGTAGTATAGAAAATTTTCTGTCTTAGGAGAACTCTTAACTTCTTGCGTACTTTTGTATCAACAATGCAATTTTCCCTCGTTTTGACTATTCTATCTATTACTATCTATGATTACTCTTTTTGATAATGTCAATGGGGGAGAAAATGTATAAGTTATTCACAAATTGTTATTTTTATTCTGTAATGCATGAGTGTTTTAGTATGGGGGAGCACTGAATAATCTTTTATACATGCTAATAATCTTTTATACATGCTATGTCTATGGGGGAGCAATTTATCTTTCAAAAGCCTTTGTCATCATAAAAAAGTTGGAGATTGTTAGCTTTAAAAATATGTTTAAAGTAATCAATTATTTTTTATGATAACTATGTAAGATGAACGTGAAAGATAAAATAAACTCTTTACTATGCTTATATTAGACTTATCTATTCATGAGAAATACCATATTTGAAGGGTACAATTAAAGTCTAACAATTTGTTTAAGTGCTGCAGAATTTTCATAGATATATGCAGTTTGTGTCGACCCATAGATATTTGTGTCGACCCTTTTTCAAAATAGAAGCTGAGTCTGTCATTTTTGTGTCGACCCCATATTACTTGTGTCGACCCTTAATAATCGAGAAACTCAGCTTTACATAGTTTGTGTCGACCCATAGAGTTTGTGTCGACCCATAAGAAAATCCAGAAGCTCAGCCTTTCAATGATTGTATCGACCCTTACAACATTTGTGTCGACCCCTGTTCAAAATAGAGGCTAGCCATTCTATCTATGTCGACCCTACCCAAATCAGTGTGTCGATCCAAAAAGGCAGTAAAGCGTGCTAATGTGTCGACCCATCCAAACTGTCTATGTCGACCCCAGATATAACACTATGTCGACCCTACCCAAATTTGTGTGTCGACCCATCTTGCATTTTAAATGTGGACTCTAAAGCTAGAGCCAACTCATTTTTGTGTCGACCCCAAATTACTTGTGTCGACCCTAGCGTTTTCCAGAGACGAATCCTTTAGAATTTGTGTCGACCGAAAAAATAGTGTGTCAACCCCAACAAATTCCAGAGAAGATTTTGTGTCGACCCCAACAACATTGTGTCGACCAAAATCGGCAGATCAGCACCAACGGTCAGAAAACTCTCAACGGATAGATGAAGCGATCTCATTTGAAGTAACGATTTTCACGAGAGAAAAACTACGCTGAAGTGCTGCCAATTTTATTTCTCAAACTTTTACTCTCTCAAATTCTAGTACCTAAATTTGTATATCATTCTTGAGATTGAGTGAGTCGGTTTATTAAAAACCGTACAAATTGTAACTTGTTCTTCGAACGCTCATTGTAAAAGGGGTGACGCTCATTCAAGAAAAGAGTCAAAAGATTTGCTTGACACCCATAAGTCAATCGGAGTCAAGCTCAAGATTTGAGCGAGAAGGATCTTCAAGGAGGTACCTTGAAGCGCGGACGTAGGCAAGGTTGGCCAAACCGCGTTACAAAATCGGTGTCAATTTCTCTCTTTAAACTCTTATTTATTTGTTGAAGAATTCTTCACTAGAGTTTAGAAATAACTAAACAACTCGCACGAATTTGACTTAGCAATTAAAAAGTTTAGTTAACCTAATTCACCCCCACTTAGGTTAATCTCGATCCAACAAAGCATGCAAAAATAAACAAAATAAAACCTAGCCGAGAAACCCTCTCGGGTTTTCCAAATATCCAACGTAAAATTCACATAAAAATTAAGCTAAAAATGCGATAAAATTCATTTAATCCATGTAAATGCTGGAGAGTTGAGTCGTGGAACCCTTGATCACTTTTGCATGGGACTCCAACTCGCCATGCAACGTGGTACTTTAATCAGGTTCGGCTTCGGTTTCGGGCTTCATTCCGGAGCTCTCGGTTTTTGGTTGCCAGTCCTCCTTTTCTCCACGCCAATTTATCATGTGCTTTTACCTTGTTTGATCCTCCAAAGTTTGCTTAGAAATGTATAATTCTTCAATTAAATTTCCTGCAAAATTAACAAACATATTAGAAACATTCCGAGCTCGGGCTCGGGTGATTGCTTTGCTTGGCATGCCAATCCGTGGCATGTCACTAATCCCAAGGCTCCAAACCCAAAGCCCAAATTACGTAACACTAAGCCTTATCCCAAAGACCAAAGTCCTATCCCCTAAGCCCTAAGGCCAAAGTCCAAAGTCCTAAAGCCCAAGCCCAAAGCCCTAAACCCTAAGCCATAAACAAAAATCCTACGCCTTAAGCCCAAAGCCCAAACCCAATAGCCCAAGTCTCTAACAATTCAGCCCTAGACCCTAAGCTATAAGTTGAAAGCCCAAAGCTTTAAGCATAAAACCCAAGGCTGAAATCCAAATCCCAAAGCCCTAAGCTCAAGGCCCTAAGCCTTAAGCCATGAGTCCTAAGCCTTAAGCACTAAATCCAAAGCACTAACCCCTATGCCGTAAGCAATAAGACTAAAGCCTTAAGCCCTAAGCAATAAGCCCTAAGCCCAAATCAAAAATCCATGAGCCATAAGCCCGAAGGATAATGCCCTAGGCTTAAAGATCAAATCCTACGGCTCAATGTCAAATCCTGAATCCCTAAATCAAAAACCCAAAGCCCAAAGCTAAAAGCTTAAATCTATAGGCCCTACCCCCTTCTACTCATCCTTAATCCCTAAGACTTAAGCCCTAAACCAAAAGCACTGACTCCTTAGCCACAAGCCTTTATACTAAATCTCTAGTCTAAATAACCTAAGCTCTAAGTCCAAATCCCAAATCCTAAATCCCTAAACCAAAATTTAAAAGCCTAATGCTTAAGGCCCAAAGCGGTAACCCCAAAACCTTAAGGCCAAAGCCAAAGCCCACATCCCTAAGCCCCTAGCAATAATCCCTAATCCCTAAGCTGTAAGCCTTAAGCCCTAAACTCAAAGCAATAATCTCTTTGCCCTAAGCCCAAAGCCTTAAGCCCAAGTCCTAAGTGGTAAGCTCAAACCCCTATGGCGTATGCTATAAGCCATAAGCCATAACAAATAAGTCTGAAGCCCTTATGCTTAAACCCTAAGCCTAAATCCTGATGCCCTAAGACCTCGGCTCAAAGATCAAAGCCCTATGCCCTAAGCCCTAAGCCTTGACAACGCGCTAAGACCAAAGCCCTAATCCCTAAACCCTAACCTTTGGCCCTTATTCCTTAGGCCTAAGGCCTAATCCCTAGGCCTTAATCCCTAAGGCCAAAGTCCGAAGCCTTTAGATCAAAGGCCAAAGTCCGAAGGAAAAATCCCTAACCTCAAAGCATAAAGCCCTATGACCTATGCCCTTAGACCCAAGCCCTAAGCAATAAACACATATCACTAATACCAAAGCCTTCAGCCCTAAGCCCTAAGCCCTAAGCCCTACGGTCAAAGTCCAAAAACATATGTCATGAGCGCTAAGTTTAAATCCCAAAGCCCAAAGTGAAAATCCCAAGACCAATGCTTTAAGAACTAAGCACTAAACCTTAAGCCCTAAGCGCAAAGACCTAAATCTAATCCCTAAGTAGTAATCTGTAAGATCTAAGGCCAAACATGTAGGCACAAAGTCCTATTCCAAAGCCCTAATTCTAAATCCAAAAGCGCTAAGCCGTAGACTCAAAGACCAAAGCCTATACCCTAAGCCCTAAGCTTATGACTAAAGTCCTAAGGCCAAAGAGCTAAGGCCAAAGTTTTAAGCCCCAAACTCTAAGCCCCAACCCCATGCCATAAGCCCTAAGCCCTAAAGGCTTAGGACCATAGCCCTAAGCACTAACCCCGAACCCTTTAGCCATAAACCTAAAGCACTAACCCCGAAGCTCTAAGTCCTTAAACCATAGCCCTAAGCACTAAGCACTAGGAACTAAGACCCAATTAGAAAGCTCAAAGCCCTAAGTCTAAATCTCAAAGGCTCAAGCCCTAACTCGAAACCCTAAAGCCCAAGGCTCAAAGCCAAATCCCAAAGCCCTAAGCCCTAAGCCTAAAGCCCTAGTCCCAAAGCCCTAAGTGCAAAGCCGTAAGTGCAAAGCCCAAAGCCCAATGCCTTAAGTCAACGACAAAGATCCCAAAGCCTGAAGCCTAAGCCGTAAGCCCTACGCCTTAACCCCTAAGACCAAAGAACTAAGCCCTAAGCTCAAAGACCTATGCCCTAAGCCCTAAGTCGCAAGCATTAAGCCCTATGTGCGGAACCCTAAGCCTTAAGCCCAAAAACAAAAGCTCAAAGAACTAAGCCCTAAGCCCAAAGCCAAAAAACCAATGCTCAAAGCCCAAACCCCTAAGCCCTAATACCTAAGCGTCAAGTCCAAAGCCCTGATCCCGGTGCTCTAAGGTGTAATTTCCTAACTCCTAAGCCCAAAGCCCAAAGCACTATACGCTAATCCCCAATCAAAAGCCATAAGCTTTTAGACTTAAGTCTGAAGCCATAAACCCATAGCGCTAATCCCAAAGCCCTTAGTAATAAGCCCTAATTCCAAAAATATATATCTTAAGCCCTAAGCCCAAAGCCTAAAGCCCAAATCCTTAAGCCCTAAACCTTAAACCCTAAGCCAAAATCCATATATCCTCCAAAGATATAGGCCCTAAGCCAAAAGCATTAAGAACTTAGCCCTAAGCCTTATGCCCAAAGCCTCAAGCCCTAAAAATTAGCAAAAATCCCTAGGCCATAAGACCTAAGGCATAACAACTAAGCCTAAAGCCCTAACCCAAAATCCCGAAGCCAAAAGCCCTACGCCCTCAGCTCCTAATCCTTAAGACAAAAGTCCAAAAGCCATACCGAACACCCTAAACCCTAAGCCTTAAGTACAAAGCCCTACATTTTAAGCCCTAGTGCCAAAACCCTTATTTCTTAGGCCTAAGCCCTAAGCCTTAACCCCTTGCCCAACACCCTAAGCCCAAAGCTCCTAGCCAAAAGCCCAAAGCATTAAGTCTTATGCCCTAACGCCTAAGACTTCAGCACTAAGCCCAAAGCCTTAAGTCTTACGCCCTAAGGTGTAAGTCTTCAACATTAAGCCCAAAGCTCAAACCACAAAGCCCCAAGCCTTAAGCCCTAAGCCTAAAGCCTATGTCCTAAGCTATAAGGTTTGAGCCGCAAGCTCAAAGCCCTAAGCCCTAAGCCTAAAGCCCTAAGCTCAAAGCCTTAAACACTAAGCTCAAATCGCTAAATCCTAAGCCCAAAGCCTTCGGTTATTAGTCGTAAGTCTGAACACAAAAGCTTAAAGTCGAAAGCCTAAAGCCTAAAACAATAAGTCTTAACCTTAAACCCTAAGCCCAAAACAATATATCCTAGAGCCCAAATCCCAAAGCCAAAAGCCCTAGTTCCCATCCAAAAGTTTGAAGGTCAAAGCAAAAAGCCCAAAGCCTAATGACCTAAGCCTTAATCGTAAAGACCTAAGCCTAGAGCTCAAAGCCTAAAGCCAAATGGCCAAAGGAAAAAGTCAAAATTCGAAAGCCTTAACTCTAAGCCGTAAGACCTACACATAAGACATAGACCAAAGCACTAAGCCCTAAGCCCTAAGCCCCGAGAAAGGTGTAGTAAGCCATAAGCTCTAAGCCCAAAGCCTAAGGCCCTAACCCTTAAGCCCTAAGCTCTAAGCCCTAATTCTTAAGCATTAAGCCCAAAGCCCTAATCTCAATGCCTTGAGTTCTAATCTCTAACCCTTAAGCTCAATGCTAGAAGCCTATAGCATAGAGCCCTAAGCACTAAGCCTTAAGGCCTAACCGCAAAGACCAAACCTCTTATCTGTAAACCCTAAGCCCAAAGTCCTGAACTTGAAAACCAAATCCCTAAGCCCTAAGTCGTAAGCTTAAGCCCCAAACTCTAAGGACTAAGCTGAAAGCTCACATCCCAAAGCCCAAATCTCGTAAACCTAAGCTCTATTCACAAGGACCAGAGTCTTGTCCTCTAAGCCCTAAGTCTGAAGCCCTAGGGTGTAAGCCCAAAGTCCTAATGCCAAAAACCCTAGGCCCTAAGTTGAAAGCCGAAAGTCCTAAGCCTAAAGCCCTAAGCTGAAAGCCGTAATCCTAAAACCCTAATTTTAAAGACCTAATCACTATACCTAAGCTTAAAGACCTATCATTTAAGCCTTAAGTTGTATGCCCAAAGATCTACACTGTAAACCCTAGGCCTTAAACTGAAAGCCCTAAGGCAAAAGCCCAAAGCCCTTATCCCTTAGAACTAAGCCCTAAGCCCTAAGACATAAGGCTTAAGTCCTAAACCCTAAAACTTAAGCCCAAAAAATGAAGATAGGTGATAATCTTCAAAAAATGAAGGAAATCACGTGGATGGATTGGTCAGAAAGTAATAGAACAGTAACGGTGAATGGGAGGTGGCCGAAAATGCTGGACAGCGAAGGAGATGAAATTGCAAACAAAATCAATGATGGAGGAAGGAGCTTATGGACTTCAAGCTCACCCTACGTCCTTGAAAAAGGCTGGAGACTTTGAAGCAAGAAGAGATCTCCAGCTCGGAGGGAGAAATCTTGAAGGGAACCCACGGTGGCCGGAGAACTTTCGGCTGCCGGCTGAAATTGGAAAATGCCCGAGAAGGGAGAGCTAAAAAGCTTCTTTAATTCAAATTCCAAATTGTCCTTACAATCACACAATGAGGGAGGTTTTATCTGCTGAGAAGAGTGGGAAAAGGGAGGGAAAATTGAGGGCCAAAGGCATGCAACTTGCATGCTGGAAATTGAAATAAAGGAGGGAAAATTGGACCAATGAGATTGCAAGAATGTGAAAGCCACGTGATCTTGAATCTCCTCAAAGCATAACGCCCAACACTCAAAGCTCAGCCCAACGCCCAACACCCAAAGCTTAAAGCACAAAGCCCGAACCCTAAGCACTGTTGGTTTTAAAGGCTTTTAAAGTAACCAAGTATTTTTTATGATAATCGTTTGTGAAAATATATGAAAGCTAAATTTAATTATGTTGTTAATGAATATCTTGTGAAACATCCTTGTAAAAGGGTACACTTAATATCTAACAAGTTGGTCAAGTGTTGCAGAATTTCATAAGTTTTCCCAGGTTATGTCGACCGCTATTCACATGTGTCGACCGCGACAATTCCAAAGAAGATATATATGTCGACCGCTATATACATCGGTCGACCTCAACAATTTTAAAGAAGATATATATGTCGACTGCCATATACATATGTCGACCGCAACAATTCCAGAGAAGAGATGTATGTCGACCGCTATATACATATGTCGACTGCAACAATTCCTGAGAACAAATGTATGTCGACCGCCCAAGAGATGCGTGTCGACATTTCAAGATCTATGTCGACCAGAGGAAAAGTTCCAGAGATGTAACCTATGTCGACCGATACAGACTTATGTCGACCGATGATTTCCCAGAGACAAACTTAATGTTGACCACGCAAGACCTATGTCAACCGTGTGAAGCTCCAAAGAAGAAACTTATGTCGACCGCTAATTATTTGTGTCGACCGCTGAAGTTTGAGAAACAAACCTCATGTCGACCGCAGCACCTTCAAGGACTAATCAACTATACCTATGTCAACCACTCCACGATTATGTCGACTGATAAGGATCTACTACAGAGTTAAAGCTCCAATGGCTACTTTCTAATGAGTCTAAACGGCTATATTGCGGTCGACCGCTCCCGTACTTATGTCGACAGCTCGAGCCTAAGCTGTATAAATAGTTGAAGAGAAGCTCGTTAAAGTATCAATGTTCTTGAGACAAAATTATTCTCAAGTCATTTTACTCTTTCATCTCTTGTATTCACTTTTGATTATTCATCTTGTGATTGAGAGAGTCGGTTTAGAAACCGTAAATCCTTGTAACGATAGAATTGAGTGAACTTGTAAAAGGGGTGACACCTCTAAGAAAGAAGAGTCAATTTGTAAAGGTTAGATTGACACCCGAAAGCTCAATCAAGTGAAGGATCTTTAAGGAGCTACCTTAAAGCGCGGACATAGGCAGATGTTGGCCAAACTGCAAAAACATATCGTGTCAAATTCTCTCTCTCAACTCTTACCTTATTGATTGTGCATGAATAAACTTAATTTGATAAACAATCCTTTTAGTTTTTTACTTAAGAAACATAACTTACGAAAACATGTTGGTAATGATCAGCTACTTGTCCAAATTTATGTGGACGATATTATTTTTGGATCCTACAACAAAAACCTGTGTGAAGATTTTGCCTCTCTCATGCAAGATGAATTTGAAATGAGCATGATAGGGGAGCTTAAGTTCTTCTTAGGACTTCAAATTAGACAATCTTTAGATGGAACATTTATCTACCAAGAGAAATATATCAAGAAATTACTCAAGAGATTTGGAATGGACTCTTGCAAATCTTCCAGGACACCAATGAGTACCACAACCAAATTGGATAAGGATGAAGGAGGAAAAGATGTGGATATTAAGAGATTTCATGGAATGATCGGCTCATTGTTATATCTAACCGCTAGCAGACCCGACATTCTTTTTAGTGTTTGTCTTTGTGCTAGATTCCAAGCCTCATCTAAGGAGTCTCACTTAAATGCCATTAAAAGAATTTTCAAATACTTAAGTGGAACACTTGATGTAGGATTATGGTATCCCAAGGGTACTTCCTTTGACTTAATTGGATATTCTGATTCGGATTATGCCGAAAGTCTTGTGGATAGGAAAAGCACTAGTGGTACATGCCAATTCTTAGGTGAATCTTTAGTATCTTGGTTCTCTAAGAAACAAAACTTTGTGGCACTCTCAACTGCCGAAAGTGAGTATATAGCAGCCGGTAGTTGTTGTGCACAAATTCTTTGGATGAAGCACACTTTAGAAGACTATAACCTCTCATTTTCTAAGATTCCAATTAAATGTGACAACACTAGTGCAATAAACATCTCCAAAAATCCTATCTTACACTCTAGAACTAAACATATAGAAATTAGATATCATTTTATCAAAGATCATGTCCAAAAAGGAGATGTTGTTTTGGAATTTGTCAATTCTTGCAATCAATTGGCAGAAAGTTTTACTAAACCTCTAGATGGAGAAGACCTTTTATGGGATTAGAATTTGATTAGGAATAATTTGATTTGTTGATGCTTAGATACAACATTTTATGTCTGCTATTTTTCAGTGACAACGATCGACACAACATTATGTATGTCGACCGGTCTTTCTATTATGGCATAAAGCGGTCGACATAAACAAGAGTATGTCGACCTGTCCGTCGAATCTGCTTCCTGTCGATCGACACCATTCATGATCGGTCGACCGATATCCAATTTTCTCGCTGTTTTTAAAACTCTATTACGCGAATATTTTCATTTCGCAGACTTCCTCTCCCACACTAAAATCCCTCCAGCGTCTTCCACCTCCTCTGGTTAGTGCCCAGCGCTCATTCCTCTCGACTTCTTTCCTTTCCACGCCCTATGGCTTCCTCCTCTCAACCTACAGTCAAGCGGAAACGCTCTTCTTCGTCAAAATTCGATAATCCTCTTCTTCCTCCTCCGGCGATTAACAAACACTTATTCCAAAATGAGTCGGCTCAAGATAGGTATTTCCAAATCTTTCAATCCAAACCATTAATCTTGAGTAGGGTTTATAGGCCCCATTGCATTCAAGGAATAGATTTTTCCAAATCTAGTGATTACTTAGGATTAACCAACTTGTTTAGCTTTAAGAAACAAAACCATGAGGAGGCAATTCGCCTTTTCTATGCTAACTTGCATTCTACTCCTCATCCCCTTACCTTAAAAAGCCTTGTGTTTGGAAAACCAATCAAGATCACAGTGTCATTGTTGAATTCATTAGTAAATTGTCAAATTAACAAGCACACCGATTAATACTATGACCAAGGGAAGGAACCCTCTCTAGTTTGGTGCTTCGATTATAAGAATTTTTTGAGATTGGTTGCTAAGGATCCCAAAAATGTGCCGTACAAACCTAAAGCTAGTGATCTAAACATCACGGCACGTTTAGTTCACCATATCACCACCTACAATCTTTTGCCTAAGGACGGGCATAGAGATCACATAAGCCACATTGAACTTTATGTTCTCTACATGTTCTTTCATCGGCGTCGCTTCAATGTTGGTTTCATAATAATAAGGCGCATGATGGATGTTTTGGATGTGGCATCCAAGTTGTTATCCTTCAACCTTCTGCTAATGGAAATTTTTGCAAAGCAAGGAGTCGAGTTTCCTATTTCCTTGAAATTTATCGAAGTTAGGAACCTTGATATCTATTCTGACTCCACACTTGTCCGTATGGGATTAGCTCAAGATGATGATGGATTCTGGCACTACAAGAAAATCTTACCTCCCCGACCTCCTACCTCTTCCACCTCAAGTGATCCTCCCCTAACTGCCGATGAGATTCACATTCCTCCTGAGCATCGAACCACGCGTGGACAACATCGCTCTTCCTCCTTGTCTGAGGAGCGCTTTGATATGCTCACTAATCTTAGTTCCAGCCTTGCTTCCTCTGTTGAGTCTCTTCACAACAAGGTTGATGGTCTTAAGAAACAAATTGCTGCTTGGGATGAATACTTTGAAGAAGAAGATGATTGTGAAGAGCCAGCAACAACACGTCCTAGAGCTCCAGTTCACTCCTCTCCAGCCCCTAATTGACACGCTCGTGGATAGGAGAGGTGTCGGGAAGATAGAAGACAAAAGGGAAATAAACAATCTGCCACGAACATGAGGAGGGATTGGCAGAAACAGGGGAGAAAGCTGGTTAAGGCTCCAAAAATACACGTGCGTTTGGGCTAATATTTTGTGGACTTAAACTTCAAAGGTCGGGCTAGGCTTGGTCCAAAATTCGGACTGATAGCACGTGTATAACTTAAAATGGCACGGGCCTACTTTCTGTCACACAAACAGACAAGAATCAGTTTTGACAGAATAGAGGTAAGGGAAGACCTCTGCACAACTTTCGATGTGGGTAATCTGGGAAGCCGAAAATTTGCAGAAAATAACTTCAATTAAAGGGGAAGAGAATGGTGGGTTTTTGGAGGCAAACTCACGGCTGGATTACAAGTTATGAAGATTTGAAATCAGGTCGACAGAATGGAACCGAATTGATTCATCCAAAGATTTGAAATCAGGTCGACAGAATGGAACCGAATTGATTCATCCACTAGAAAGGTGGAGAAAGGAACGTGCACAACTTCAAAGTGATGAAATCTGGGAGTGACATGAAAAAACAAATATTTCTATATGTGAATGAGGAACTCACGGCCCAAATTTTATGATATTAGCACACGGAAAACAGAAGTTAGCAAGGAGTGGACTTTTGATGCACAAAATCCACTCGGGTAAGGGAACAAAGACAATAACCACACCAAAAACAGCCAAGACCCGAAAACAAAATAGGTGGAATGAGGGCTATGTGACTTCCAAGCTTACCTTGTTCCTAATCAAGTGAGGAGGAAGGTTGGAATAAAAGATTAAGTGACTCTAGCAAAATCACCAACACCAAGACAAACCAAAACAAGGATATTACTCACCTTGAATGAAATGCCATGAGAAAGGAAAGGGTTTGAGAGCTTCAAGCTTCCAAAATTTTATCCAATTCTTTTCTATCTTCCCAAAAGACGTGGGAGGGGGATTCATACCCATCCAAAAATACACAAATTAAGTAAAACAAAAATAAACCTAAATTAGGGGGAAATGATAAGGTAGGTAGGTATTAGGTGAGAAGGAGGACCCACCACCCACTTGCAAGCCAACCCACCCTAACTCCACGTCCAAACTAAGCTAAAAAGAACACAAAGGAGTTTTGGAAGAGAAGAATCTCCCGAAGCTCCATCAAAAGAGGTGGAAATGGTTCAAACCGAACCACTCCAAGCAAGAATGGTTCAATCCAAACCATTTCTCAAACCAACTTCAAGTACTACAACTATTACATCATTACAAGTATTTTAAATAAACAAAAGTATTCACGTGGGATGCTAGCAAACCTTCGTTGGGGGCTTCCTTGGGCTTGACTAATTGGTCTCCAAACCGTGCTCAAAATGAAGGAGGCTTTAACTCCGGTTTGGTCCATCACTTGACGGGTTGTCTATGGACAGTTGGATAAGGTCACTTGCTTCCTTCTTGGACCAAGGTGGAGCAGCTGCTGCTTCTTGGGCTGGACAAAGATGCAATTGGTCTTCCTTCTCTTTTGGGGCCAAACATGGCCATGGATCGGACTCCATGGGTTGGATGCTCTCGGGCCGCTACCTGTTCTGGAGGCCTCTGTAATGGCGATGGTTGACCGGGTAATCTTTGTCCAAAATTGATGATCTGCCCCATGATGGAAACCTTAGGATGTTGGCCACATTTTTGTAGAAGCATGCTTGGCCAAATCAGGTCTGGAAGGTGTTCGAAACAGCCGCACAACCCCCGGAGGTCATCCTGGGCCGAAACCAAAAATGGTGCTATCATCACCTAGGATGGTTGGATCATCCTTTTCATGTTGGCACCTACAAAATTAGCACATTTGTTAGACAAAATATTGACTCGGCCTTGGCTTAGAAACCCGAGACCAAGTCCATGGTGCTAGAGCCTTCCGATGTGCTAATCCGTGGCACATCACTAATGCTGAATCATTTCCTGCTACGACTATTGAGCCATCTGTCACACCGGCTCGTGATCCTGACACGGTACCAATATCCTCCCCCGGTACGGTGTTGATCCCGTCTCATGCAAGAACCAAGGTCCTCGACTCTCCATCCACTGTGCCTATATCTTCTCCAGTCTTAGATGTGCATGGTTCACCTCTTATAGGATCTCCATGGGAGTAGTTTTTAGTTTATTAGATATTTTGTGGTATTTTGGGACATCTCTCTCTATGTAAAGACATTGTTTTTAATTACCGCCTGTTGTTTCAAGATGCATTAGCTCTTCATGAATGTCTTAACATTTTTTTGATAATGCCAATGGGGGAGATAGATTGAATTATTCTATACAATCACCTTAATTAAGATTGCATGAGCATGAAAAGTTATAACTGAATGTGCATAAAAAGTGATATTCTTTTTCTTAACTATTTCTATGTTCTAGTATTGGGAAGTATGAATATACTATGGGGGAGTATTTAAAAATATGAGAACATAGTCAATCTATCTTTCAATTGGATTGTCATCATCGAAAAGGGGGAGATTGTTGGCTTTAAAAGCTTTTAAAGTAACCAAGTAGTTTTTATGATAATCGTTTGTGAAAATGTATGAAAGCTAAATTAAATTATGTTGTTAATGAATCTCTTGTGAAACATCTTTGTAAAAAGGTACACTTAATATCTAACAAGTTGGTCAAGTGTTGCAGAATTTCATAAGTTTTCTCAGGTTATGTCCACCGTTATTCACATGTGTCGACCACAACAATTCCAAAGAAGATATATACGTCGACAGCTATATACATCGGTCAACCTCAACAATTCCAGCGAAGATATATATGTCGACCGCTATATACATTTGTTGACCGCAACAATTCTAGAGAAGAGATGTATGTCGACCGCTATATACATATGTCGACCAAACTAACTCCAGAAAAGATATATATGTCGACCGCTATATACATATGTTGACTGCAACAATTCTTGAGAACAGATGTATGTCGACCGCCCAAGAGATGTGTGTCGACCTTTCAAGATCTATGTCGACCAGAGGAAAAGTTCCAGGGATGTAACCTATGTCGCCGATACAGAATTATGTCGATCGATGATTTCCCAGAGACGAAGTTAATGTCGGCCATGCAAGACCTATGTCTACCGATGTGAAGCTCCAAAGACGGAACTTATGTCGACTGCTAATTATTTGTGCCGACCGCTGAAGTTCCAAAAACAAACCTCATGTCGACCACAACACCTTCAAGGACTAATCAACTATACCTATGTCGACCACTCCACGATTATGTCGACCGTTCAGGATCTACTACAGAGTTAAAGCTCCAACGGCTACTTTCTAATGAGTCTAAACGGCTATATTGCGGTTGATCGCTCCCGTACTTATGTCGACCGCCCGAGCCTGAGTTGTATAAATAGTTGAAGAGAAGCCCGTTAAAGTATCAATTTTCTTGAGAGAAAAACACGCCGAAACGCTGTTAAAATTATTCTCAAGTCATTTTACTCTCTCATCTCTTGTATTCACTTTTGATTATTCATCTTGTGATTGCGAGAGTCGGTTTAGAAACCGTAAATCCTTGTAACAATAGAATTGAGTAAACTTGTAAAAGGGGTGACGCCTCTAAGAAAGAAGAGTCTAGTTGTAAAGGTTAGATTGACACCCGAAAGCTCAATCAAGTGAAGGATCATCAAGAAGCTACATTGAAAAAACCGCTCAGGTTAAAAAACCGCTCCTATAAGCACAAATCCCAAAGCTCAAAACCCAAAGGCAAAAGCACAAAGCCATAATCTCTAAGCCCAAAGCACAAATCCCTATGCCTAAAGCTTAAGTAAATTCCCAAAGCTTGAAGCTTAAAACCCTAGGGCCAAAGCCAAAAAAACAAAAATCCCTAAGCCTCTTGCCCCAAACTCTATGCCCTAAGTTTTAAGCTTTAAGCCTTAAGCCCTAAGCCTAAGACCAAAGCTCTAATTAAAAAGCCCTAAGCCCTAAGCCCTAAGCCCTAAGCCCTAAGCCCTAAGCCCTAAGCTTAAAGTTCAAATCCGAAGGCTCAAAGCAAAATCCTAAATCCCTAAGCCCTAAGCCAAAAACCTTAAGCCCCAAGCCCAACTCCCAAAGCATAACGCCCAACACTCAAAGCTCAGCCTAACGCCCAACACCCAAAGCTTAAAGCACAAAGCCCGAACCCTAAGCACAAATCCCAAAGCCCAAAACCCAAAGGCAAAAGCACAAAGCATTATTCTCTAAGCCCAAAGCACAAATCCCTACGCCTAAAGCTAAAAGCCCAAAGCACAAATCCCTACGCCTAAAGCTAAAAGCCCAATGCCAAAGCCCAAAGCCCAAAGTGTTAGTAACTAAGCCTTAAAACCATAGCATATAGCCATAAGCCCAAAGCACTAAGCCTTAAGTCATAAGCTCTATTCCCTAAGCCATAAGCCCTCACCCCAAATCCCTAAGCCATTACCTCAAAGCCCTAAAAATTAAGACCTAATTCCTTAAAAGTTAAACCCTAAGTGCTAAGCCCAAAGCTCTAATACCAAAGCCCCAAGCTCTAATACCTAACCTAAAAAGCCCAAAGCCCAAAGTCCTAAGCCATAAGCCCTAAGTCCTAAGTCTTAAGTCCTAAGCCTTAAGCCATAACCCCAAAGCCAAAAGCCCCATGACATAAAGCCTAAGTCCTTAGCCTTAAGCTTAAAGCCCTAATCCCTAAAAACTAAGATGTAAGCCCTAAGTACTATGCCTAAAGCACTAATCCCAAAGCTATAAGCTCTAATAACCGACACGCTTCAAGAATGGGAAAAGGAGAGAAAAATACTCGGGTGAAAAGAAAGGGAAAGAAATAGACCAAAAAATGGGTGATATTTAAACAGGAGGTTCTCGGGTTGCATACAGAGTTTGCAACCGATATTTGGAGGGATGATTTGTGGATGAGGGAGGAGCTTAACCTCCAAATATTAGGGTGAAAGCTTTAGGGAAACGGAAGATATGCAGAGGGGATTATCGGGTGCCCAAAAGATGGTTATTAGAGGGGAAATGGGGATGGCCGGAAAATGTGAGTTACCGGAGGGGTGGAGATGAGCTATGGGAATTACACGCTTACCCTAGGACTACGGGGATGTGGTTGAAGTCGTGTAGCAAGGCCTAGCTTTCCCTAGCTTGGAAGGGAAGCCAAAACCTAGGAGAACCTCTCGGAAGTCGCCGGATATTACTCACCGGAGAGCCAAGTCTTGGTTGCCGGAAAATCCACAGCCAAGGAGAGAAAATGCCAAGCACTTTTTTTGTATTCAAATTCAACTAACTACAATGCTCAGTGATGGGGAGTTTTTATCTCCAATGCATGAGAGATGAGAGCTCTAATCGGGTGGCATACACTTGCTTACCCGATTTGGAGTGACACAAAAAGAGAGGGGGAAAGGACCACCCAAACAATACCGGAAAAGGGGGAACCAAAGGGGAGGTGGTCCCCGAATTTGGTTCTCTCCTTTGGCTGCCAACCAAGAGCCTCTCTTGGCCCAAAAGGAAACCCACTCCAAACCCATGAAAAACCCATGCAAAAGATAAAACCCACAACACACCCATGGAAACCCATGACTTACCCATGGAATCCCATGAGAAACCCATTTTGCAACCCTATCCCTAAAAGTAAGTTGGTAAAGCTGAAACAAACACATTCAAAAGGCTGAGATTCAGACGTCCTTATCCCTTGGATTTGGGGTTGGACCAATATCTTGAGGCTTGTGGACTTCAAAAGAGGAAAGTGTTCTTCCCGGGTAGCTTTCTGGCACTGGACTCTCTGTAATGGCTTCGTTTGACTAATAAAGCAGAGTCCAATTTTGATGTTCGACCCCTCTATGGAAATCTTGGGAAGTTGACTACATTTCTACAGAAGACGTCAATTTTCTTTAAGGCTTGGAAGATCTTCAAAAAGGCCAAAACAGCTTTGGAGGTCCAACTGAGCCGAATCCAAAATGTGGTCCTCATGCTTGGTTGCTTTGACAACTAGCATGTGGTCCCTTCTCCACCAAAAGGCAGCCAAGTTGGCGCCTAATTGGACCTTACATGGCCATGCACAAAAATTTTAAATATAAATACAAAGTTTGTTTGCAAATATTAAACCTAAAGCTAAGTGTTACATCTTGTATTTCAAAGGGAACATTCTCCCTCCTTCATGGACCACTTGGGCTTTGTGTTGACATCAAAATTGGATGGCTTTGGATTTCCTTTCTCCTCAAAGGTAGGCTCCAATATATTGAGTCCTTGTATTTCCTTTCCTACAAAAGGAACAAACTTGTTAGAAAATACCCGAGCCCGAGCTCGGGTGATAGCCTCTCTCGGTTCGGTGATGGATGGTGCAACCCGAGGCATGTCAATAACTAAGCACAAATACAAAGACCAATGCTTTAAGTCCAAAGCCTAATGCCTTAAGCCTTAAATTCTAAAGACCAAAGAACTAAGTCCAAATGCTAAAGGAAAAAGCCCTAAGCTCTAATTTGTAATTCCTAAACCTTAAGCACTTAACCCCAATTTCTAAGGCTTATATCATACGCCCTAAGCCCTAAGCTCTAGTACCTAGGCAGAAAGCCTAAAGCCCTAAGGTATAATACTAAAGACCAAAGCCTTAAGTCATAATCCCAAAGCCCAAAGCCATAAGCCATAATCTCAAAGCCCTAATCGCTAAGCTCTAAGTTCCAATACCTTTGCTTATAGCCCAAAGCCCAAAGGCCAAATCTGAAAGCCTTAATCCCAAAAGCAAAAAACCCTAATCCTTAATTCTTAGGCCGTTGGGTTTTAGGCTTTGGCCTTTCAGCTTAGTGCTTAAGGCTTACAGCTTATGGCTTACAACTTATGGCTTAGGGATTAGGGATTAGGGCTTAGGATTTAAGGCTTAGGGCTTTACTCATAAGGAATAGAGCTTAGGGCTTGGGTTAGACTAGGGTTAGGGATTAGAGATTAGGGATTAGGGATAGGGTTTAGGTCTTTAACATTTTAACTTAGGGCATTGGGATTAAGGCTTATGGCTTTAATATTGACAATTAGGGCTTTGAAATTTTACTTAGAGTTTAGAGGTTTGGCCATAGAGCTCGCCGTATAAGGCTTTGGGCTTGGTGCTTGTGGCTTAGTGGTTAGTAATTACAACATAGGGCTTATGATTTAAGGCTGAGGGTTTAAAGATTAGGTTATAGGACTCAAGGCTTGTGGATTAGGGGTTAGGGATTAGATTTTAAGGCTTAGAGCTAATCCCTAAGCCTGAAGCCCTAGGGTGTAAGCCCAAAGTCCTAATGCCAAAACCCTAGGCACTAAGTTGAAAGCCGAAAGTCCTAAGCCCAAAGCCCTAAGCTGAAAGCCGTAATCCCAAAACCCTAATTTTAAAGACCTAATAACTATACCTAAGCATAAATGTCACATCTCATTTTTATACTTGCTTTTTATGCATAAGAAAATACTATTTGAACACATTTTATAAAAACTACAGCGGAAGACTTAACGATAGTTAAATCCATTCCATAAGAACACCAATTAATCATATAAAATTTCTTAATCAAGCATTGTATTCGTTCAAAACATAAGGTTAATTTACAAACTTGATAAATATGTATTGTCAATTGCTTTTAAACATTACATATTTCAAAACATTTTTTGAAAACACTAAACATCAAAATACATCTCCCACCGGTCGTCACTTAACGATCCAAGCATCAGCACCGGCTATACCTCCACCACGTTGTATTAATGATAAGGAAAAACCTCCTCACCACTAATCTCATCACCTACAATACAAAGCTTAATCTAATGAGCTTAAGGCTCAGTAAATAACCATACATGATTCCTTAATGCCTACATGAATATGCATTCCTTAAAACATGTTCCATTTTTGTTTCATTTCATTTCTTGATACTTTTACTTTGGTGTGGGCGTCACAACGTACAGGGAGGGAAAAGCACCATCTGGTCTCCTTCACGGGCAGCCCAATGAACACCATTTGGTCCATTTAGGACAATTCATGAGCACCATATGGCCTAATGGTGAGACAACTCATTCCATCCCACCCATAGCTTGATACTTACATGCTTTATATATCGAATATTGAATATTACGGAATAGAGGATTGGCACCGTATGGCCTCCCTCGAGACAGCCTTACTCTACTCCCTCCACAATATCCGGTTGAATTATCATGAAAACCATGCATGTAAAATATTTTTGTTCTTTTCATAAAACATGATGCATTCAATTGTACATATGCATGACATACAACATTCATATAACCTATAATGATAATATTAAATTTAACTTAACATATCAATCATCAAACAATTGCAAACAAGCACACAAACAATCCCAAGAGTTTGGGTCGGTGTATTGTGCAATACACCCCAACAGAATATTATCCATACTTAATCTAGCACCTAATCAATTCAAATCATAATCCATAAAGTCTACTCTTTGTATTGTAGTCCCAATTGGGCCAAAGACATTCAGAGTTACTTACTTGAAGTCTTTAGCTTTAAGTTGATCACTTAATCCCTTAATCTTCAACACTTATCACTTGGTAACCTTAATACATAAAAGAAAATTGAGTGAGCAATCTAGGATATACCCTGTTTTGCAGTAACTTCCAACAACTATAACTTGAGATACACAAGCCTAATTACGATTATTCAAGTGTCATAACTTTTTTGAAGATGTATACTTTAAGTCATATGAAGAGAGTAAAGTCAAATTACCACTCGAAAACCTTGTAATAATTCAAATTCTAAAACTGTGCAGATTTGTCCGAAATTGGGAAATCTTGATATAACTTTAAAATTCATGCACTAGCAACCATTCTGAACCAACCCAAGCACTTAGATATCAATATAGGGTAAGAATTGATACCTTAAAGGAAATAAAACTTGCACCAAAGTTTCAAAATTCGTGGCTTCCCTGTTTTTCTTTTTCTTGCTTCAATAGTGCACTAAATCTCACTTTTATGCACTAAATACCCTCACACACTTCAACTGTCCTTAAATCTTCACTTTTCTCCTACAAAATTAGAGAGAACTTGAGAGAAGGAGATGAATTTCGTGCCTTTCCCCATCTGATTGGAAACCCTTTTCATAAAAAGCTAAGGAAGAGGTGGAGAAAGCATGAGGTGTTTTCTCCTCATTCCACCCCACTTAAGCTGCTCCCTAAATTCACCAATCATATTTATTTAACTTTAATTATATTATTTTGATTTCTATTATTTTTACACAGAAACTTAAGGTGGAGGTGGAGAAAAGCATGAGGTGTCCATTCAAGTAGGAGGTGCCCATTCTAATAATCACTAATTACCTTAGGTTAATCTTATGATTGAGAGTTTTATTTATTCTAACATTCCTTCAAATCCTTCATACACGTAACAATTTTTTTCCCTTCATCGATCACAACTTCTAATTTACCGTACCATCAAAACTAAATCACAAGATCATTGTACCGTACACAAAAGCAAGGGTGTTACACTAAAGACCTATCATTTAATCCTTAAGTTGTATGCCCAAAGCACTACACTGTAAACCCTAGGCCTTAAACCGAAAGCCCTAAGGCAAAAGCCCAAAGCCCTTATCCCATAGGCCTAAGCCCTAAGCCCTAAGACATAAGGCCTAAGTCCTAAACTGACACGATTCACGTAGGGGAATGTGGAATAAAATGGTTATCAGGTGAGAATAAACAAGGAAAGATGGTCAAAAATGGGCATTAATGAGTGGAGTGGATCTCCGGTTGCATACGGACTTTGGAACTGAGATTTCAATGGTTAGTCGAGGGATGAAGGAGGAGCTTATCCTCCAAAAATGAGGAATAAAGCTCAAGGGGATTGGAATTTATGCCGAGGATTGTCCGGGCGGTTTCCGGGTGTTAGTAAAAGGTAGCAAGAAAAGGGAGGTCCGGTGAAAGAGTGGTGAAGAACGGTTGAACGGGAGGAGGAGCTCGGGGATTACACTCTAACCTTGGGGTCCACGATGTGGTTGGAGAGTGTAGCATGGTTTAACCTACTAGCTCGGAAGGAGGCCAACACCAAGCTAATTTCCGGAAACCGGATATGACTCACCGGAGGCCGGAAGCTAGAGAGCCGGAAAAGGGATCACAGAGAAGGTTACCTTCAAAAAAAATTCTTCAAATTCGATCTGCCTTCAAAATGCCTCAAATGAGGGCTTAAACATACAAACAACAGCCAGGGCAAAGGACCAATCGGAGGGCAACAAGTTGCCTTACCTGAAAAAGGACATAACACAAAAGTGCATGGGAGGGGACCATTTCTAGACTTTACCCGATTTGGGTAGGGATTGTCTTGGTCCCCCACCAATCTTCGAACCACGCCTTCAGACTTACCTTCCACCCATGAGAGAGAGAGAGAGAAGGTCGGCAGCCTCTAGAAAACTACAACAAAACCCACAAAAACCACCTAGACTCGGTTTCCATGCAACCCATGGAAACTCCAAACCAACCAGGCCTTATCAAAAATGACACACGGGCTTAAGAGACCACTAAGGTCTAACATCAACACACGATGAAATGAAAAAAAAATAAAAAAATGGGTCCCCCTCTTGGGAAGGCTTCGTTCATGCTGGTTTGGTCGCCCTTCCCTCGGTTAGACTTTTCGGGGCTTGGTAATTTTTGTTACATCCTCCCTCAGGTTCCTTTGAGAGGGTCCATGCAATGAGGTTATTTGGTGCTTCTTTGTCCTCCAAGATGGGCTCCCAATTAGTGATTCCTTACAGCAAACTACCTACAAAAAGAACACCCTTATTAGCATAAGGCCGAGCTCGAGCTCAGGTCACAACTCCGGGGGGGCCGTCTCCTTGAAGGTTGGTCCGGGGCATGTCATCCTCCCGGGGTACTTGAGGATTTGTCCTCAAATCCCCAATTGCCTCCTCCTCAACACGATCATCATCTTCATTTCCAACATATGGGGATAGATCTTGCACGTTGAAGGTTGTCGAGACTCCATACTCTCCAGGTAATTCAAGTTTGAAGGCGTTTGAGTTAATCTTCTCCACAATCTTAAAAGGGCCATCCACCCTCGGAGCTAACTTTGAGCTTCTTTGCTTCGGGAACCTCTCTTTTCGAAGGTGCAACCAAACTAGATCTCCCACCTTGAAGTTTGTTTCCTTCCTTCCCCGATTGGCATACTTAGCATAGGTTTGGTTGGCTCTTTCAAAAGCCCTACTCACCTTTTCTTGTATTTGCTTCACCACTTCGGCTTTCTTGGCTCCATTAGGATTAATAACGTCGGTGGTCGGCAAGGGTAGCAAATCAAGCGGGGTTAAGGGGTTAAACCTGTAGATAACTTCAAAAGGGGTCATGCGGGTGGCACTATGCACACTCCGATTATATGCAAACTCTATGTAAGGGAGTTGTAAGTCCCAATCCGAGAGTCTCTTGTCACTATGCTTCGAAATAAACTTCCCAAAGTCCTATTAACCACCTCGGTTTGGCCATCGGTTTGAGGGTGGAATGAGGTACTAAAAAGAAGTTTAGTCCCCACTCGCCTCCACAAGGTCTTCCAAAAGGCACTCAAAAACTTTGTATCTCGATCCGACACAATGGACCTTGGAATGCCATGCAATCGAACCACCTCCTTGAAAAATAACTCGGCCACTAGGCTAGCTTCATCGGTCTTGGAACATGCAAGGAAGTGAGCCATCTTTGAGAAGCGATCAACTACCACCATAATAAAATCCTTGGATCTACTAGTTCGGGGTAAGCCTAGGATGAAATCCATGCTCAATTCAACCCAAGGATTTCTCGGGACCGGCAAGGGCAGGTAGTGGCCTTGGGGAAGAACTCTACTCTTGGCCTTTTTACAAACAATACATCTTTCCACCACTCGATGTACATCTCGGGATAGGTGGGGCCAATAGAAGTGCTCTTTGAGGGCCTCCACGGTTTTCTTTTCTCCAAAATGGCTTGCTAGACCCCCTCCATGGGCCTCCTTGGTGAGGGATTCTTGGATGCTTTCCCTTGTGATGCATAATTTTCCTCCCTTAAACAAGTACCCGTCCATGAGGTAATAACCACAATTTGATGTCTTCAAACATAATTCATACCAATGTCCAAAATCAAGGTCATCCTTATATGTACCCTTTATCCAATCAAGTCCAAATAATTAAGTGGAGAGCTCGGTTAAAAGGACAAACCTCTGAGAGAGAGCATCGGCCACCATGTTACAATCACCCTTTTTATACTTTATGATATAAGGATACCTTTCGAGGAACTCCACCCACTTTGCATGTCGCCTATTTATCTTTCCTTGACTCTTGATATGTTTGAGTGCTTGGTGGTCGGTATGGATGATGAACTCCTTGGACAAGAGGTAGTGTTGCCAAACCTCCAATTCCCTAATAACCGAGTAGAACTCTTTGTCATAGGTTCAGTAGCTAAGGACGCACCCTTTAGCTTCTCACTAAAGTAGGCTATCGGCCTTCCTTCTTGCATGATCACGGCTCCAATTCCTATCCCGGAAGCATCACATTCAACCTCAAAGACTTTGTTAAAATTGGGAAGAACAAGAATCGGGGCTTCACATAACTTCTTCTTGATAGATTCAAAGCTATCTTGGCACGTAGAAGACCATTGAAAATCTCTACCTTTCTTAGTGCAATCGGTCAATGGTGCCACAATGGTGCTAAACCCTTGGATAAATCGCCTATAAAAGGAGGCAAGTCCGTGGAAACTCCTCACATCCGAGACATTAGTAAGGGTTGGCCAAGTTTGGATGGACTCCACCTTAGTGTCATCAACTTCCATGCCATCTTTGGAAATAATAAAACCGAGGAAATGAACCTTATCTTGAACAAATGAGCACTTTTTCAAATTGCCAAATAATCTAGTGGTCCTTAAATTGTCAAACAATGTTCGGAAGTGTCCAAGATGCGTGTCAAAATCCAAACTATAGATGAGTATATCATCAAAATAAATCACTATAAACTTTCCCAAAAATTCCTTGAGGACATGACGCATAAGCCGCATGAAGGTGCTAGGGGCATTAGATAGCCCGAAAGGCATTACTAACCATTCAAATAAGCCATACTTTGTTTTGAATGTCGTCTTCCACTCATCCCCTTTCTTCATCCTTATTTGGTGATAGCCGCTCTTCAAGTCAACTTTGGAGAAGCATGAGGCCCCACTCAATTCGTCTAGCATGTCTTCAAGTCGAGGGATCGGGAACCTATATTTAATGGTGATTTGATTGATCGCCCGGCTATCAATGCACATTCGGAAGGTTCCATCCTTCTTTGGAATTAAAAGGGCAGGCACGGCACAAGGACTTAGAGATTCCCGAATGTATCCTTTGTCGAGGAGCTCTTGCACTTGCCTTTGCAACTCCTTGGCCTCTTCAGGGTTCAACCTATAGGATGGCCTATTTGGAAGCACCACTCCCGGCTGCAAGTCGATTTGGTGCTCGATGCCCCTAAGTGGAGGAAGGTCGGGAGGCATCTCTTCGGGAAACATGTCTTGGTATTCTTCTAGGAGGGCTCGAACCATGCTTGGAGGTTCACCAATTTCTTGCATCCGCTCATGAAACATCAAGAGAATGATCGGCCCTTCTTCTTGAACCACTTTCTCCAACTCCTTCTTGGATAGAAAAAAATTTGATTTGGCTTCCAATTCCCTCCGAATTTGTTCATCTTTAGCCACTTGATCCGGTCCGAGGGGAACAAGTTTAATGGACCTCCCTTGGAACTTGAATGAGTAGCTATTGGAATAGCCATCGTGAAGCACCCTCCGATCGAATTGCCATGGCCTCCCCAAAAATATGTGACTTGCACTCATCGGCACCACGTCACAGAGTGCCACATCCTTGTATCCTCCAATTGCAAATTCCAAGTTGACTTGTCTCGTGACCTTTATGTCCTCTTTATCATTCAACCAACGCAGTTTGTATGGACTTGGGTGCATTGTAGTTTCAAGCCCTAACTTCTCCACAAGGCTCTGTGATGCTACATTGGTACAACTTCCCCCGTCTATGATTAATGAGCAAACTTTCCCGTGGATAAGGCAACGGCTATGAAAAATGTTATCTCTTTGGAATTCATCAACTCAGGTTTGGGAGGTTAAAACCCTTCGGATCACCATTAGGAGGGGCCCTTCTTGAGCCGGGAACACTTCCTCCTTGGGTTCGGTGGCTGCACAAGCCTCTTCCATGATGTCATCTTCACTTTCAACCTCATTGGTCCCTTCTCTAAGAACCATGACTCTCTTGTTCGGACATTGAGCTGCGATATGGCCTAGCCCAAGGTACTTGAAAAATTTAATCTCCCATGTTCTTGGCCTAGCATCCATGTTACCCGATTTTGCTTCTAATTCTTTCTTTTGGTTCCATGTCTTCACTACGGCCAATTTATCTTCATTCTTGGGCATTGACTTGTAAGTGAGGGTGGCCTTAGGAATAAACTGGGTAGCCGCACCCTTGCCATTCCTCTTTGATTTCCGTTTGACCTTGATGGCTAGTTGAATCACCACATCCATGTTATCCATCGGTTGGAGCTCCACTATGTCTCTGATGTCACTATTGAGCCCCCTCACGAATATTACAATAATTTTCTCCTCGGATTCCTCTAGGTCACACCTTATTCTTAGTGTCTCAAACTCGGTGAGATACTCTTCCACCGTGTTAGTCCCTTGCCTCAACGATTGCATTTGAAGAAATAATTCTTGCTTATAATGAGGTACAAACCGTCTTCTCATGGACATCTTCATAGCTCTCCACGTGGGAATGTCTTCTTCTCCATCTCTCCTCCTTTGGTTCTTTAAACTATTCCACCAAAGGTTTGCATATCCATTAAGTTCCAATGAAACCAATTGCAACTTTACTTTCTCCGAATAGTTATAACATTCGAACACTTTGTCTACCTTCTCAATCCAATCATGAAAACTATCTCCATCACAAGATCCATTGAATGAAGGAATAGTCACCTTGATGTTCTTTAGCTCATCTTCACGGTGATGGTGCTCATTAAACTCAAGTTCTTCTTCTGACTCATCGTGGTCTTGTTGTCGGGGCCTTCTAAAGCCATTTTTGGGCCTTCTCCGAGGAGCGGGTGTTTGAGGTGATCTCGGGGGAGGATAACCCACCTCTAATCTTTGGAAAATGACTTCAAACTTCCTATTGATCTCGTCAAGTTGCCCTTGGTTGCTGGACTTGGCTTCTCCAAAGGGAAACGTGGCCGGAGGTGGGTTGTTAGGAGCAACCGGCTCTCGGGTGGAGTTATTGGCAGCTCCACTTCGGGTTATCATATCTTGCTTCAATCAACAAATGACAAATGGAGAATAGGGAAGAATGGCTGAGGAAAGAATGGCTCTCATACCAAGTGACACGATTCACGTAGGGGGATGTGGAACAAAATGGTTATCGGGTGAGAATAAACAAGGAAAGAGGGCCGGAAATGGGCATTAATGAGTGGAGTGGATCTCCGATTGCATACGGACTTTGGAACTGAGATTTTAATGGTTAGTCGAGGGATGAAGGAGGAGCTTATCCTCCAAAAATGAGGAATAAAGCTCAAGGGGATCGGAATTTATGCTGAGGATTGTCCGGGTGTTAGTAAAAGGTAGCAAGAAAGGGAGGTCCGATGAAAGAGTGGTGAAGAACGGTTGAACGGGGGGAGGAGCTCGGGGATTACACTCTAACCTTGGGGTCCATGATGTGGTTGGAGAGTGTAGCACGGTTTAACCTCCTAGCTTGGAAGGAGGCGAACACCAAGCTAGTTCCCGGAAACCGGATATGACTCACCGGAGGCCGGAAGCTAGAGAGCCGGAAAAGGGATCGCCGAGAAGGCTACCTTCAAAAAAAATTCTTAAAATCCGATCTGCCTTCAAAATGCCTCAAATGAGGGCTTAAACATACAAACAACAGCCAGAGCAAAGGACCAATCGGAGGGCAACAAGTTGCCTTACCCGAAAAAGGACATAACACAAAAGTGCATGGGAGGAGACCATTCCTAGACTTTACCTGATTTAGGTAGGGCTTGTCCTGGTCCCCCACCAAGCTTGCAACCACGCCTTCAGACTTACCTTCCACCCATGCGAGAGAGAGAGAAGGTCGGCTGCCTAAAGAAAACTACAACAAAACCCACAAAAACCACCTAGACCCGGTTTCCATGCAACCCATGGAATCTCCAAACCAACCGGGCCTTATCAAAAACAACACACGGGCTTAAGAGTCCACTAAGGCCTAACATCAACACACGATGAAATGACAAAAAAATAAAATGGGTCCCCCTCTTGGGAAGGCTTTGTTCATGCTGTTTTGGTCGCCCTTCCCTCGGTTATACTTTTCGGGTCTTGGTAATTTTTGTTACCTCCTCTCTCGGGTTCCTTTGAGAGGGTCCGTGCAATGAGGTTCTTTGGTGCTTCTTGGTCCTCCAAGATGGGTTCCCAATTAGTGATTCCTTGCAGCAAACTACCTACAAAAAGAACACCCTTGTTAGCATAAGCCCGAGCTCGAGCTCGGGTCACAACTCTGGGCGGGCCGTCTCCTTGAAGGTTGGTCTGGGGCATGTCATAAACCCTAAACCTTAAGCCCAAATACTTCACCCTTAGCCTAAAGAGCAAAGCTCAAAGCCTCAACCCCAAAAAAAAGCATTTATCCTTATCCAAAAGTTTAAACGTCAAAGCCAAATTCTAGAACCTAATGCCCAAAGCCCTAAACCCTTAGATCTAAGCCCGAATTCCTAAGCACTAAGCTAAAAGCTCTAATCCCAATGCCCTAAGCGATAAATTCCAGCCCTAGCCCAATACACAGTAGCCTAAAGCCCACTATATAGTAGCCAAAAGCCTAAAGACCAAAGACCTAAGTCCTAATCCTTAAGCGCAAAGGCCTAACCTCTTAGCCTAAAGCCCTAAGCCCAAATCTCTAAGCCCTTAACCTTAAGCCCTACGCCCTAGGCCCAAAGCTCTTACCTTGTTTGCCAAGACCCCAAGCCCTAAGTCAAAAGCCCTAAGCCAAGCAAAAACCAAAAGGCTCAAAGCCAAATCCTAAAGCCCTAATCCTGAAAACCTTAGGCACAAAACCCTAAGCCAAAAGCACAAACGCTTAAGCCCTCATCCCCCAGCCCTAAGCTCCAAGCCATAAGCCAAAAGCCAAAACCCTAAATCCATTACCAAAAAGTTGAAAGCCCAAGGCTTAAAGTGAAGTCCCAAAGCTTGAAGCCTAAAACCCTAGGGCCAAAGCCAAAAAATCAAAATCCATAAGCCTCCAGCCCCAAACCCTAAGCCCTAAGTTTTAAGCCCTAAGCCTAATGGCACAGAATGGAGGGGGTTTAGATTTAGATAGTTGGAGAAACGATAATCCGATAATTCCAGAGTCGGGACTAGAATTTGGACGGCGATAACTCAAGGATGCGATCGAGTTTAGGATTGAAATTTTGAGTGGAACTCTGGGAAGAAGATAGGTGATAGTCCTCCAAAAATGAAGGAAATCATGTGGATAGATCGGTCGGAATGTAATGGAACAATAACGGTGGTTGGGAGGTGGCCGGAAATGCTGGACAACGGAGGAGATGAAATTGCAAACGAAATCAACGATGGAAGAAGGAGCTTATGGACTTCAAGCTCACCCTACGTCCTTGAAGAAGGCTGGAGACTTTGAAGCAAGAAGAGATCTCCGGCTCGAAGGGATAAATCTTGAAGGGAACCCACGATGGCCGGAGAACTTCCGGCTGCCTAGGGAAATTGGAAAATGCCCGAGAAGGGAGAGCTAAAAAGCTTCTTTAATTCAAATTCTAAATTATCCTTACAATCACGCAATGGAAAAAGTGAGGGAAAATTGAGGGCCAAAGGCATGCAACTTGCATGCTGGAAATTGAAATAAAGGAGGGAAAATTAGACCAATGAGATTGCAAGAATGTAAAAGCCACATGATCTTGAATCTCCTCAGCCAATTTCCCTTCTTTCTTGGCCCAAAATACCCTTCTCTTAGCCAAAAATACCTCATGCAAAACCCCATGCAAGCATGCAAAAATAAACAAAATAAAACCTAGCCGAGAAAGCCTCTCAAGTTCTCCAAATATCCAACATAAAATTCACGTAAAAATTAAGCTAAAAATGCGATAAAATTCATTCAATCCATGTAAATGCGGGTGAGTTGAGTCGTGGAACCCTTGATAACTTTTGCATGGGACTCCAACTCGCTATGCAATGTAATACTAGTGTACAAACTAAGTGTTTTTACGCTATCTAATGCTTCAACTAGAAATTTGTTTGAAGTCATACATACTGAATTATGAGTAAGAAAAGAAGGTGAAATGGAGTATGACACATGTCACTATAGGATTAATACCAAATCATGATTAAGACATAATTAGTAAAAATTATAGGATCATTAAGGTTTACTAATTATGATTAATTAAGTTAACCCTAAGGATTAGCTTAGAACTAATGTGAATTAATTAGTTAAGCTAAACATGATTTAAATAATGATAATGGAGGTATTTTAGCAAATAATAGAGCAGGTTATGGTAAAATGGTAAAAGTAAATAGATAAATTTGGCAAAATAGTAATTTCACCCCATGAACCATCTAGAAATATTGGAGGATGGCTGATGATCAGCCATTTT
>QAOC01054248.1:0-36283 GCA_003255005.1 Begonia fuchsioides | reverse complement strand
AGTTGTTGTGCTCAAATGCTTTGGATGAAGCAAACTTTAGAGGACTACAATCTCACATTCACTAAGATTCCTATCAAATGTGACAATACAAGTGCTATAAATATCTCTAAGAATCTCATTCTTCACTCTAGAACAAAGCACATTGAAATTAGGTATCACTTTATAAAAGATCATGTGCAAATAGGAGATATTATCTTAGAATTTGTAAACTCGAGTGATCAATTAGCAGACATTTTTACCAAACCGTTAGATGAGAAGACCTTTTGTGGAATTAGAATTCGTCTAGGGTTGATTCGATTCAATGATGCTTAGATGCATTGTCTTTTGTCTGCTGTCTACGGCAATGGGGTCGACATAATGGGAAGTATGTCGAATGGGAAGTATGTCGACCGGACCATCGTGTCTGGTAAGGACACGGTCGACACAAGTATTGATATGTCGACTGGTTGATCATCTCTGTTAAGGAAGCAGTCGACATAATGAGAAGTATGTCGACCGGTTGATCGTTTCGGGTAATATACCGGTCAACATAACTACGAATATGTCGACCGATATGTGTCAAATCTCCCAACTTTTAAAAGAACCCAGTCGCGCCCTAGTTTCTTTCTCTCAACCTCTCGCGCAAAATTCCTCCTCCGGCGATTCCAAGCCCTTTTCCAACAATTCCAACCTCCCTTCAGATTCTTCCTCAACCTCATCATCTATCTTTCCTTTGATCTCAATGGCATCCACTTCCAAACTCCTTATCAAGAGGAAGCGGACGTTAAAGTCAAAAACGACCGGTGAAACGTCGATTCCTCCAGCTCCGACAGTGGACAAACATCTCTTTCAAAATTCGGATGCTCAAGATAAGTATACTCAGATTCTACATGCCAAACCTCTTATATTAAGTAGAGTATTTCTACTCGATAGGATTACGGGGATTGATATCACTGAGATTTGTGAATATCTAGGACTAAAAATGTTATTTTGACTATGGAATTCGTATCATGAGGAAGCTATACGACTTTTTTATGCAAATTTGCAAACAGTTCCTCACCCGCTCACTCTCAAGAGTTTAGTCTACGGTAAACCGATTAAGATTACAAACTCTTCATTGAACTCATTATTGGGTTGTAATGTAAATGAGTTTACGGATCGATACTACGAGCAAGGGAAGGAACCCGCTCTAGTTCGATGCTCGGATTATAAGGATTTTCTTAAATTGGTTGCTAAGGATCCAAACAACCTGCCGTACAAGCCCAAAGCTAGTGATCTCAACATAACGACACGATTAGTTCATCACATCACGACCTACAATCTTTTGCCTAAGGACGGGTCTAAAGATCACATTAGCCATATGGAACTATATGTTCTATATATGTTCTTTACCCGACGTCGCTTTAATGTAGGATTTATCATCATGCGACGTATGATGGAAGTGCTAGACAAAGCATCCAAATCATTACCATTCAATACTTTGCTAATGGAGATTTTTGCTCAACAAGGAGTAATTTATCCCTCTCCCGCTAATCTAATTGAAGTCAGGAATCATGATATCTACTATGATTCGACCCTCGCATGGATGGGATTGACTAAAAATGAAGATGGAGAATGGAAATACAAGAGAGATCTGCCTCGCCGACCTCCCACACCTCCAAGCTCCTCACCCCTAACGGTTGATGAAGCTCATATTCCTCCCGATGATAGGAGACCTCAGAGACAGCATCGATCCTCCTCCTTGATTGAGATGCGCTTAGATATGCTCAATGGCCTAATTACGAGCCTCACAACATCAGTTGATGCTCTGCACAAAAAATTTGATGGCCTTAAGAGCCAAATTGATGCATGGGATGCATATTTTGAAGAGGAAGAAGAAGGAGAAAACTTTGATGAACCAGCTGCAGCCATTCCTAGAGTTACCACACAATTCTCTCCGGCTCCAATTGCTGAGCCAACCCCCTCACCAGGACCGGATGCTGAACCATTTATCTCTCTGGTTAGATCACCTGTTCCTCAGCATACATCCACTCCCGGTACGGTGCTGATTCCATCCGCTGTAGACACTGAGGTTCTTACCTCTCCTACCTCCGTAGATACCGAGCTTGTTCCCACTCCAGCACTGGACGTGCCTGGATCTCCATTAGTTGGATTTCCTTGGGAATAGATGCTCCGTCTCTTTTTTTTAGGACTTACATTTTGTAGAACAATGCTTTTCATTATGTCCTTATCTGTTTACATTTATCTGGATCATTTTTTTTCGATAATGACAAAGGGGGAGAAGTATCCATCCCTTATTTAGCAATGATATTTGATATGGATGTATATTTATGGGGGAGCATGCATTTACTACGGGGGAGAATTTACATAAAATTCATATAACATGTGAACTTGCTCAAATCATCTTCCAAACGATAGTTAATCAATAATGGTTTGTCATCATCAAAAAGGGGGAGATTGTTAGCTTTAACTATGATTAAAGTAACCATTGTTTTTAATGATGAATATTAATGTGTTGTATAATTGATTAACCATTAAAGAGAAGTTCATTTGAACAATGTATATGAAATACCCTCAACAAAGGGTACCTTTTTTGTCTAACAAGTCGGTTGACTTTTGCAGAAATTGTTAAGTCTGATACAGGTTATGTCGACCGATTATTAGTTATGTCGACTCATCCTCAGAGAGAGGATAAACTTCTGTCGACCGCTCATCAGTTATGTCGACCCATCCTCAGGCGGAGGATAAACTTGTGTCGACCGTTTCCCAGCTATGTCGACCTATCTTCAGGCAGCAACCTTCTTATGTCGACCGCTACGTTATATGTCGACTGATGAGTTAACCAGAGAAGAATGTTATGTCGACCGGTATAAGAATGTGTCGACCGCAAGATATTCAAGACAAGAAGTCTACAAGTTACAAAAGCTTCACTTATGTCGACCGGCCAATATTGTGTCGACTGCATACATGTCCAGAGGCCATATTTATGTCGACCGCTAAACTATTATGTCGACTGCATACATGTCCAGAGGCCATATTTATGTCGACCACTAAACTATTATGTCGACAACATACATGTCCAGAGGCCATATCTATGTCGACCGAAGCTCTTCCCAATGGCAACTCACTAAAACTTATGTCGACCGATCAAAAGATGTGTCGACCGATCAAGACCAGAAAGAACAGATAACTCCCAACGACTATTTATGAATGTGTCTAAACGGCTATATCTATGTCGACCGTTCCCGTACTTATGTCGACCGATCAAGCCTGCACAGAACGAAATCTATAAATAGCTAGTGTGATGCCGATTGAAGTAACGATTCTTGAGAGAGCAAAAAGAAAGCCAAATTGCTGCCAATTTTTAGAGAATCATTTCATTCTCTCAATCGTTGTATTTCTATCTTGAATATTCACTTGGTGATTGAGAGAGTCGGTTAGTAACCGTTAATTCGAATATCATACTGTGTGAGCAAAATTTGTAAGAGGGGTGATGCCTCTCCTAAAGAAGAGTCGCTGTAAAGGTTTGATTGACACCCGTAAGTCAATCGGAGAGAGCTCAAAGAATTGAGCGGGAAGAATCTTCAAGGAGGTACCTTGGAGCGCGGACGTAGGCAAGGTTGGCCGAACCGCGTTAACAATCCGATGTCAATCTCTCTCTCTCAAACTCTATTATGTTGTTTATCTTTTCTGCATTAGAGTTTTAGATTGAGTAAACTGTCGCACGAATTTGATTAAAGTTTAATCATCGGAGTAAAATTTTATTAATCTAATTCACCCCCCCTCCTCTTAGGTTAATCTTGATCCTACATAACGTCCCATCTTTCTTTATACTTATTATTATTTTTTTTAAAAAACTTTTTGTTTTAACAAAAATGTGTCAATTAATTCATTTACGTTAAAATACAGCGGAAAACTTTATTAAAAGCAAACCCATTTAATAATAATAAGTATAAAGAAAGATGGGAAAAATAATAATTTTTCCGCGTATCCAAGGGTCGTTTCAA
Organism: Begonia fuchsioides; assembly: GCA_003255005.1. Classification (NCBI taxonomy): domain Eukaryota; kingdom Viridiplantae; phylum Streptophyta; class Magnoliopsida; order Cucurbitales; family Begoniaceae; genus Begonia; species Begonia fuchsioides. Next base: position 32,297 of record QAOC01054248.1, on the reverse strand, counting down.
TCTAATCAATGTATTCTATTAATTCCTTCATCTGTGGACAATTCTTGACTACGTGACCAAATTCTTTACACTTATAACAACTTCCAGTACCAGCCACACATTCTCCAAAATGTTTTTTGCCACATCTTGAACATTGATTAGATTGAAAAGACCCTTGGATACGCTTTCCCTTATCTGATTCATTTTTGTCTTCACAAGGCCTCTTCGCGCCCTTTGACTGTTGCCATCCTTTATTTTGTTGAGGCTGAATTGTTTTGAAAAATTTCCTTTGAGATTCTCTCTGCTTCTGGAATTTCACCTCAGCTTCCTCCACTTCTAATGCCTTAGTCACCACATTAGAATATGTCACATTTTGCGTGCCCGATATCTTAACCCCTCGGTAGATTTCCACTTTCAGCCCTTGAATTGATGCACTTTTAGTTCATCGGTAGCTACCAAGTGAGGAGCAAACCTAGATAATGCTTCAAAACGTCGAATATATTCGGCTACGGTTCCCATTTGGCATAGTTGAGTAAACTCTACCATCTTGCTTTTGCAAACAACATAATTAAAATACTTGTCATAATATACTCTTAAACTGCTCCCAACTCATCTCCTTTACATTACGGGTAGCTTTAACAGTGTCCCACCAAAATCGTGCGTCACTTTCTAGCATAAATGCCGCACAGGTAACTTTCTCCCCATCTTCTATTTTGGCATAATCAAATATATCTTTCACCGTGCATAGGATCTGCCAATAAACCATCATAACTTAGTGGATGAAGGCGGCGAAACCTCTCACAACTCGGTTCACTATGACTATTCCAACGATCACCTCCTTGTACCTCCCTTTCTCTATAATGTTCTAAATATTCAAATTGACGACCCACAATATCCACCAATGTGTCAATTGCTTCATTACTACTTCCTTCAACTGGTCTCTGTCTTTTTGGCATTTTCTATTGATCTAAAACAAGCAAACAAGTTACATAATTGAACCAAAGACTTACAGTGGGTGAAGTATCTCCATGCAAATTCTTGAACCGTTAAGCAGTCTACAGAACCGATTTTAAAACATGGTGGGCTCTGATACCATACTGTAACGTCCCATCTTTCTTTATACTTATTATTATTATTATTTTTAAACTTTTTATTTTAACAAAAATGTGTCAATTAATTCATTTACGTTAAAATGCAGCGGAAAACTTTATTAGAAGCAAACCCATTTAATATATAAAACCAACTCACAATTTACATTTCATTTTAACAAAACATAAGTTTTACAAACCATTACAAACACTTATTTTACAAAATACCAAAAGACATTCTTAAAAGCAACTTTCAAAACACATATAAGTTCATTTTTACATGTCACACCACCGGTCAAATTCGCTTAACGATCCCAAGCATCTGCACCAGACATACTCCCTCCATTGCATCAATCTAAGAACCAGGAGTAAACTCCTCACTTTCAATGTCATCACCTACATTACAAAGCTTAATCTAATGAGCTTAAGGCTCAGTAAGTAACATATAGTGTCCTAAACATGAACTACATGCATTTTATAAAACCATGCAATTTTTCCATATACATTTATTTCATTTCTTTTCACGTATTTACTTTAGTGTGGCCAACACATCGTACAGGGATGAAAGACATCATATGTCCAGGACATCCAAATTAATGGCAACCGTACATTCATAGGACAGCCAAGTTCAATCCCACCCAAAACATTAAATAATTACGTACATTATGCATTAAATATTGAAAGTATGACAAAATTGAGGATTAGCACCATATGGCCTCCCTCGAGGCAGCTTTACTCAATTTCACCTTCAATACTTAGTTGGGTTACATAATATAAACCATGCATGTAAAACATTTTCGTACTTTAATGAAAACATGATGCATGAACATGGTGACATACGATTCTAGCATACCCTCAAGTAATGACATTAAATTCTAATACAATAAATCAAATAATCAATCAATAACAAACATGCACACAAACAATCCTCAAATGCCTTGAGGTCGGTGTATTGTGCGTTACACCCCAAACATTCCAGTATCGTGCATGATTTATAAAAGTCATATTCTAACTATAACAATTCATACAAATCCTCAAGAACTACTCTTTGTAATGTAGACCTATTGCTAGGCCAAAGACAAGCAATGTTTACTTACCTTAGGTCCTTAGCTTAAACTTGGTCACTTGATAGCTTAAACTCTTCCACTTGATTACTTGGTAACTCTAATACCATAAAAGAAACTCAAATGAGAAATCTCGGAAATGCCCTGTTTTTGCAGCAACTTCAAACCTCTGTAACTTGAGCTATACTAATCCATTTAAAGTGATTCAAGCGTAAAAATCATCCTTATTATGTATAATTTAGATCATCTAAAGAAGTCAAAGTTAATTGACCACTTGAAGACCACTTAAAAATTCAAATTCCGATACAGCACATGATTGTCCGAAATTTTGCATAACTTGACAAAATACATGCAAATCATGCACAATCAACCACTAAAGCCTAATACATCAACTTAAATATCATTTTAGAGTGAGATTGATACCTTAGAACAGAGAACATCAAATCCTTTACCCTTGGTCGTGGGTTTCTCCTCTCCTTTCTTTTCTTGGTTTTAGGGTGGACTAACTTCACTTTAGGTGCACAAAACTCTTCTCTTCCTTAACTTCTAACCAAAACTCCACCACAACTCTCAAATATGGAGAAAATACAGAGAGGGAGAGAGCATTTTCGTAGCTCAAAGATGTCTGAAGATGAGGTTTAGCTAGGGTTAAAAATCAAAAGGTAAATAATGTAAGGTGGAGGGAAAGTAAGCACGAGGTGTCAACAATCCATTGCACCTCTTCTAAGCTGCTCCTTAAAGACGCCAATCATCTTAATCTAACTTTAATAATATTAATTTGATTTATCCTAATTTTTGGTGGAAAGTAATCACGAGGTGTCAACAATCCATTGCACCTCTTCTAAACTGCTCCTCAACAATCTTAATCTAACTTTAATAGCAAAACATTTTGTACCAAAAACTACAAAAGTAATGTACATTGATAATTTACTTATGACATATTTCAAAAAGTGCGGGTGCTACAGAAGTATTCTATTTAGGATTTCAAGTACCTCATCCAATGATCATAGCTAGCTTCCTCTTTCTCCTTGGTTCTTTTGATGAGTGGACCGTAGACTCCTTTACTAGAATTACCAAATTGTTCTTCATTGCTTGAATAGTTCTCCATATTAAGAAGATCATAATTCTTCTTCCTTAAGCTCAGTTATGATTTGTAGATTTCCTTCATCCAATCATAAACAAAGTAATTAGTAAAGAGTTCGGGTAAAGAGACTAACCACCTTGAGAGTCTTTTGGAAATCACAACATATATAACTTTGTCTTTGTTTTCTTTGATCAGGACCCTTGAGTTCACTTGATCGGGTGTTCCTCCTCTAGTAGGAAAGGGCTCTTTCTTGATCAAAATTAAATTACTCTTAGATGAATTCTCCTTCCTTGTGTTCTCATCTTTGGCCACTTGTTCGGGTTCAAGGGGAACTAGCTTGATAGATCGTCCACCAAACTTAAAAGAATATTGGTTTGTAAAACCATCGTGCATAACCTTCCGATCCAATTGCCATGGTCTCCCGAGTAACAAATGGCTTGAATTCATGGGAACCACATCACACATCACTTGATCCTTGTAAATTCCAATAGAGAATTCGATGCACGCTTGCTTGGTAACCTTGAGGTCTTCTTATCATCTATCCAATGTAATTTATAAGGCTTCGGCTGAAAGATAGTTTCTATTCCGAGTTTGTCAATTAACTATCGGGAAACTACATTAACACAACTTCCACCATCAATAATAATTGAGCATACTTTATCTTGGATTAGACATCTACTATGGAATAAACTTTCTATAAGGGGCCTTCTTGTGCTCGGCATTCTTCTCCTTCAGATTCCAAACTCATATCCGATTTTTCCTTCACTTCATCTTCACTGAAAACTTTACTTGTTTCCTCTCTAATAACCATCACACGTTTGTTAGGGCATTGGGATGCAATATGCCCGAGACAAAGGCACTTAAAACACTTGATCTCCCGTGTTCGGGTCCGGCTATTTTCTTCCATCGGTTTAGGCTCACTATTCTCCTTTTGCAGCCAAGGTTGAACGAATGGAATCTTGTTCTCCACCTTTGTAATAGGCTTAAAAGGAGTAATAGCCTTAGGTCTTGCTCGGCTCACTATTCCCTTGCCCTTTCTTTTCATTTGCCTCTCCACTTTCAAGGCCATTTGAATAACCGAATCCATAGAGTCGATCGGTTGCAACTCCACAATATCACTAATGTCTCGGTGTAAACCTCTAATAAACCAAGTTATAATTTGTTCCTCTGGTTCTTGTAAGTCACATCTTATTCGGAGAGTCTCAAATTCGGTATGATATTCTTCCACCAAGAGAGATTCTTGTTTAAGAGATTGTAATTGAAAAAATAGCTCTTGTTTGTAATGAGCCGGTACAAATCTTCTCCTCATAATTGATTTCATCATTTTCCAACTATTAATACTCTCTTCACCATCACGTCTTCTCTGAATTTTCAAACTATCCCACCATAGACTAGCATATCCCGTAAGTTCCAATGAAACAAGTTGTAATTTAAACTTCTCGGAATAATTATAGCATTCAAAAAACTTATCAACTTTTTCCATTTAATCAATAAACAAATCACCATTGCAAGATCCATTGAAAGGAGGAATGGATACCTTAATATGCCTCATATCATCATCTCTGGATTTGAGATCATGTAAACCATATTCTTCATCATTCGACTCTTCGGACTTAAACTCTCGAGATCTTCTCGAGCCGTGATTCGGCCTTCTCCTTGGTGGTTGGTTCACAGTAGTCCTCAAAGAAGGAGAAATGTGCTCCAACTTTTGTAACACCGTATCAAATATTTTGTTGAGCTCATCAATTTGCCCTTAAAGGCTGGATTTGGGAATGTTTGAATTTGGACATGGAAAGGATGGGCTAACCGGGCGGCTAGGATCAATCGGATCCCGGTTTGGTTTCTAATGGGAACCACTCCTTGTGGTCATCCTTCAAACTTAAAATCACACAAAAACAGAGGTAAGAGGAAGGTGGTTTAGATTTAGAAAGTGGGAGAATCGGGTTAGGTTAAATGGAAAAACAATAATCCGATAATTCCAGAATCGGGACTGGACTTTGGACGGTAATAACTCAATGATGAGATCGATTTTAGGGCTGAAATTTTGAGTGGAACTCTAGGAGAAAGATAGGTGATAGTCCTCTAAAAATTAAGGAAATCACGTGGATGGATCGGTCGGAATGTAATGGAACAGTAATGGTGGTCGGAAGGTGGCCGGAAATGCTGGACAGCGGAGGAGATGAAATTGCAAACGAAATCAATGATGGAAGAAGGAGCTTATGGACTTCAAGCTCACCCTACGTCCTTAAATAAGGCTGGAGAGTTTGAAGCAAGAAGAAATCTCCAGCTCGGAGGGAGAAATCTTGAAGAGAACCACGGTGGCCGGAGGAATTCCGGCTGCCTGCTGAAATTGGAAAATGCCCAAGAAGGGAGAGCTAAAAAGCTTCTTTAATTCAAATTCAAATTTTTCCTATTACAAGCAAGAATTGGGGGAGGTTTTATCAGCTGAAAAGAGAGGGAAAAAAGGAGGGAAAATTATGAGCCAAAGTCATGCAACATGCATGCTAAAAAATGAAAATAAAGGAGGGAAAATTGGATCAATGAGAATGCAAGAATGTGATGGCCACGTGATCTTGCACCCCTTCAGCCAATTTGCCCTTTTTTCTTGGCCCAAAATATCCTTCTTTCAGCCAAGAATCCCTCATGCAAAACCCCATGCAAAATAACTAAAATGTATCTAGCCGAGAAACCCTCTCGGGTTCTCCTAAAATGTAACGTAAAAATTAACGTAAAATTATACTAAAAAAATTCAATAAAATTCCTTCACTCCATTGAAGTGTTGATGAGTTGAGTCGTGGGACATTTGGTCACATTTGCATGTGACTTAAACTCACCATGCAACATGAACTTCAACCGGGTTCATGTGCTGGCTTGATTCCGGGAGGCCCGGTTCTTGGTTGTAAGTCGACCTTTTCTCCATGCCAATTAATCACGTGTTTTGGCCTTGTTTGATCCTCTAAAGTTGGCTTAGAAATGTATAGTTCATCAATTAATTTTCCTGCAAAATTAACAAATATGTTAGAAAATTCCCGAGCTCGGGCTCGGGTTATTGCTCCTTTCGGTATGCCAATTCGTGGCATGTCAGCTTTGAGCTTAGGGCTTAGGCTTTAAGGCTGAGATTAAGGCTTGTGGATTAAGGGTTAGGGATTAGATTTTAAGGCTTCGAGGTAATCCCTAAGCCTGAAGCCCTAGGGTGTAAGCCCAAAGTCCTAATGCCAAAACCCTAGGCCCTAAGTGGAAAGCCGAAAGTCCTAAGCCCAAAGCCCTAAACTGAAAGCCGTAATCCCAAAACGCTAGTTTCAAAGACCTAATCACTATACCTAAGCCTAAAGACCTATAATTTAAGCCTTAAGTTGTATGCCCAAAGCTCTACATTGTAAACCCTAGGCCTTAAACTGAAAGCCCTACGGAAAAAGCCCAAAGCCCTTATCCCTTAGGCCTAAGCCCTAATGACACAGAATGGAGGGGGTTTAGATTTAGGAAGTTGGAGAATCGGGTTAGGTTAAATGGAAAAACGATAATCCGATAATTCCAGAATTGGGACTGGAATTTGGACGGCGATAACTCAACAATGTGATCGATTTTAGGGCTGAACTTTTGAGTGGAACTTTGGGAAGAAGATAGGTGATAGTCCTCCAAAAATTAAGGAAATCACGAGGATGGATCGATCGGAATGTAATGGAACAGTAATGGTGGTTGGGAGGTGGCCAGAAATGTTGGACAGCGGAGGAGATGAAATTGTAAACGAAATCAACGATGGAAGAAGGAGCTTATGGACTTCAAGCTCACCCTACGTTCTTGAAAAAGGCTGGAGACTTTGAAGCAAAAAGAGATCTCCAGCTCGAAGGGAGAAATCTTGAAGGGAACCCACGGTGGCCGGAGAACTTCTGGCTGCCGGGTGAAATTGGAAAATGCCCGAGAAGGGAGAGCTAAAAAGCTTCTTTAATTCAAATTTCAAATTATCCTTACAATCACGCAATGTGGGAGGTTTTATCTGCTGTGAAGAGTGAAAAAAAGGGACGTAAATTTTAGGGCCAATGAGATTGCAAGAATGTGAAAGCCTCGTGATCTTGAATCTCCTCAGCCAATTAACCTTCTTCCTTGGCCCAAAATACCCTTCTCGTAGCCAAAAATACCTCATGCAAAACCTCATGCAAGCATGCAAAAATAAACAAAATAAAACCTAGCCGAGAAATGCTCTCGGGTTCTCCAAATATCCAACGTAAAATTCATGTAAAACAAACCTAAAAATGCGATAAAATTCCTTCAATCCATGTAAATGCTAGAGAGTTGAGTCGTGGAACCCTTGATCACTTTTTCATGGGACTCCAACTCGCCATGCAACGTGGTACTTCAATCGGGTTTGGGTTCGGGCTTGATTCCGGAGCTCTCAGTTTTTGGTTGAAAATCCTCCTTTTCTCCACGCCAATTTATCATGTTCTTTGGCCTTGTTTGATCCTCCAAAGTTGGCTTAGAAATGTATAATTCTTCAACTAATTTTTCAGCAAAATTAACAAACATATTATAAAAATTCCGAGTTCGGGCTCCGGTGATTGCTCCGCTTGCATGCCAATATGTGGCATGTCATCGTCCCCAGGTTCTTGAGGATTTGACCTCAAATCCAGTGGGAAGTCATCTCCATCTTGTTCATCTTCATCAAATCCAGCAAAGGGAGAAAGATCTCGAACATTAAATGTGGCTGAAATTCCATAATTCCCGAGTAACTCGAACTTGCATGTTCTTGGGTCGATTACCTTATCCAAAAAATTCTCTTGGCTTAAGGCGGCCTTTAGAGTGTGCCAACTTTGAACAACTTCTAATTTTGAGTCATAAGATTCGATGACTTTCACCACAACACCTTTCTTTCCACTGAAAAAATATTCAATAATCTGGTTTGTACTAAACAACCAAATAACTAGTTCAACACTAGTTTCATTATCCCAAATGTAAAACAATAGTGTTCCCAATAAAATCAGCAAGGTATTCTTCTAAGTATTTGATTATATACAGATATCTCTCAAGAAACTCCACCCATTTGACATGCCTTCTATTGAGCTTGCCTTTGCTTTTAATGTGGCTAAGAGCTTGATGATCCGAGTGAATAATAAATTCTTTAGATAACAAATAATGATGCCATACCTCGAGTGCTCGAATTACCGCATAGAACTCTTTGTCATAGGTCGAATAATTTAGGGTAGCTCCCTTGAGTTTGTCACTAAAATATGGAAGTGGTCTTCCTTCTTGCATAAGGACAGCACCTATCCCGACTTCGGAAGCACATATTCCACTTCAAAAACTTTATTGAAATCGGGAAGGCCTAACACAGGTGCATTGCAAAGCTTGTGCTTAATGAGTTCAAAACTCTCTTGACAATTTGGTGTCCATTCGAAATCTCTTCCCTTCTTAGTGTAATCCGTCAAATGAGCCACAATGGAGCTAAAACCTTGAATGAATCGTCGGTAAAAAGATGCTAACCCGTGGAAGCTTCGGACATCCGAGACACACCTTGGAACGGGCCAATCCCGAATAGCTTCCACCTTGATTTCATCTACTTCCATTCCCTCCTTGAATATAATAAATCCCAAGAACTAAATTCTTGGTTGCACAAAGGAGCATTTCTTCAAGTTGCCAAAAAGCTTAAAATCTCGGAGTTTATCAAATAACAATTTAAGGTGTTCTCGGTGACTATGCATGTCAAGGCTATAAATCAATATATCATCGAAATAAACCACCACAAATTTTCCCAAAAATTCTTTAAGTACGTGGTGCATAAGCCTCATAAAAGTACTAGGGGCATTAGATAGCCCAAAAGGCATTACTAACCATTCGTAGAGGTCGTACTTTGTTTTAAATGCTGTTTTCCATTCGTCTCCCTCCTTCATGCGGACTTGGTGATAACCACTCTTTAGATCCACCTTTGAAAAACAAGAAGCTCCGCTGAGTTCATCTAACATATCCTCGAGTTGTGGTATCGGAAAATGATATTTAATAGTGATTTGGTGGATGGCCCGACTGTCAACACACATCCGAAAACTATCATCCTTCTTTGGCACCAATAAAGCGGGTACGGAACAAGGACTTAAAAACTCTCGGATATGCCCTTTAGAGAGAAGTTCTTGAACTTGTTGATGTAATACTTTAGCTTCCTCGGGATTCAACCTATAAGAAGGTCGGTTTGGAAGGATTGATCCCGGTTGCAAATCTATTTGATGTTCGATACCCCGGAGTGGTGGTAGACCGAGTGGTAAGTCTTCCGGTAATACATCTTGACACTCCTCAAGGAGTTCTGGGATCTCTTGAGGAATTTCTCCCATTTCTTCAATTCTTTCTCGGAATAATATAAATATCATCGGATTTCCTGCCAAAATAGTTCTCAATAACTCTTTCTTATTCATAAACAAATTAGTTTTGGCCAAGCTCTTCACCTTCTCAAGTTCATCTTTGGTCACTTGATCCGGTTCAAGAGGAACTAATTTAATAGATCATCCATTAAATTTGAATGAGTATTGATTTGTGAATCCATTATGCATAACCCTACAATCGTATTGCCATGGTCTCCCGAGTAATACATGGCTTGCACTCATGGGAACCACATCACACATCACCTTATCTTTATACTTCCCAATAGAAAAATCAATGCACACTTGCTCGGTAACCTTGAGGTTCCTTATCATTTATCCAACGCAATTTATAAGGCTTCGGATGTAAACTAGTTTTCAACTTCAATTTATCAACTAAGTCCCGAGATGCTACGTGAGTGCAACTACCACCATCAATAATAAGTAAACATACCTTTTCTTGGATCAAACACCTACTATGAAAGATATTTTCTCGTTGGAGTTCCTCTTGTTGAATTTGAGTAGTAAGCACTCTTCAGATTACCATTAACAAGGGAGTTTCTTCATCTCCGGTTTCCAAGTTTGGATGATGGCTGAAACCACTACTCAAGGCCATCCTTCAAACTTAAAATCACACAAAAACTGAGGTAAAGAGGAAGCTGGGGAGGGATTTATGGCTCTGATACCAAATGACACGGAATGGAGGGGGTTTAGATTTAGGAAGTGGGAGAATCGGGTTAGGTTAAATGGAAAAACGATAATCCGATAATTCCATAATCGGGACTGGAATTTGGACGGCTATAACTCAACAATGCAATCGAGTTTAGGGTTGAAATTTTGAGTGGAACTCTAGGAAGAAGATAGGTGATAGTCCTCCAAAAATAAAGGAAATCACGTGGATGGATCAGTCAGAATGTAATAGAACAGTAACGGTAGTCAGGAGGTTGCCGGAAATGCTGGACAGCGGAGGAGATGAAATTGCAAACGAAATCAACGATGGAAGAATGAGCTTATGGACTTCAAGCTTACCCTACGTCCTTGAAAAAGGCTGGAGACATTGAAGCAAAAATAGATCTCCAGCTCGGAGGGAGAAATCTTGAAGGGAACCCACGGTGGTCGGAGAACTTCTGGCTGCCGGGTGAAATTGGAAAATGCTCGAGAAGGGAGAGCTAAAAAACTTCTTTAATTCAAATTCCAAATTATCCTTACAATCACGAAATGTGGGAGGTTTTATCTACTGAGAAGAGTGAAAAAAAGGGAGGGAAAGTTGAGGACCAAAGGCAAATAACTTGCATGCTGGAAATTGTAATAAAGGAGGGAAAATTAGACCAATGAGATTGCAAGAATGTGAAAGCCACGTCATCTTGAATCTCCTCAGCTAATTTCCCTTCTTCCTTGGCTCAAAATACCCTTCTCTTAGCCAAAAAATATCTCATGCAAAACCCCTAGCAAGTATGCAAAAATAAACAAAATAAAACCTAGCCAAGAAACCCTCTCAGGTTCTCCAAATATCCAACGTAAAATTCACGTAAAAATTAACCTAAAAATGCGATAAAATTCCTTAAATCCATGTAAATGCTGGAGAGTTGAGTCGTGGAACCCTTGATCACTTTTGCATGGGACTCCAACTCGCCATGCAACATGGTACTTCAATCGGGTTCGGGTTCGGGCTTGATTCCGGAGCTCTCAGTTTTTGGTTGCAAATCCTCCTTTTCTCCACGCCAATTTATCATGTGTTTTGGCCTTGTTTGATCCTCCAAAGTTGGCTTAGAAATGTATAATTCTTCAATTACTTTTCTAGCAAAATTAACAAACATATTAGAAAAAATCCGAGCTCGGGCTCAGGTGATTGCTTCGCTTGGCATGCCAATGTAAGGCATGCCACCTAAGCCCTAAGACATAAGGCCTAAGTCCTAAACCCTAAACCTTAAGCCCAAATCCTTCATCCTTAGCCTAAAGAGCAAAGCTCAAAGCCTGAACTCCAAAGCAAAAAGCATTTATCCTTATCCAAAAGTTTAAAGGTCAAAGCCAAATTCTAGAACTTAATGCCCAAAGCCCAAAGCCCAAAGCCCTAAACCCTTAGATCTAAGCCCGAATTCCTAAGCACTAAGCTAAAAGCCCTAATCCCAATGCCTAAGTGATAAATTCCAGCCCTAGCCCAATACACAGTAGCCTAAAGCCCAATACATTGTAGCCAAAAGCCTAAAGACCAAAGACCTAATCCCTAATCCTTAAGCGCAAAGGCCTAACCTCTTAGCCTAAAGCCCTAAGCCCAAATCCCTAAGCCCTAAACCCTAAGCCCTAAGCCCAAAGCCCAAATCCCATAACCCTAAGCCCTATTCCCAATGACCAAAGTCCTATCCCCTAAGCCCTAAGTCTGAAGCCCTAAGGTCAAAGCCCAAAGTCGTAAGGCCTACACCCTAGGCCCAAAGCCCTTACCCTGTTTGCCTAGACCCCAAGCCTTAAGTCAAAATCCCTAAGCCAAGCAAAAACCCAAAGGCTCAAAGCCAAATCCTAAAGCCCTAATCCTGAAAAGCTTAAGCACAAAACCCTAAGCCAAAAGCACAAACGCTTAAGCCCTCATCCCCCAGCCATAAGCTCCTAGCCATAAGCGCAAAGCCAAAAGCTTAAACCCATTACCAAAAAGTGAATTCCCAAAGCTTGAAGCCTAAAACCCTAGGGCCAAAGCCAAAAAACAAAAATCCCTAAGCCTCCAAACCCAAATCCTAAGCCCTAAGTTTTAAGCTTTAGGCCTTAAGCCCTAAGCCTAAGACCAAAGCTCTAATTAAAAAGCCCTAAGCCCTAAGCCTTAAGCCCAAATCTTAAAGCCCTAAGCTTAAAGTTCAAATCCCAAGGCTCAAAGCCAAATCCTAAATCCCTAAGCCCTAAGCCAAAAATCCTAGGCCCTAAGCCCAAAACCGCAAGCCCGAAGTGACATGATATGGATGGCCCTAAAGTTATCTTGCCATAAATGTTTATATAATATGTTTGCTAGCTCCTTATTTCATTGAAGAATTCAACCTTGGTCGGCTCCAAGCCTTCACCAAATTGGAGTCAAACCTTGGCTCCAGAGCCATTTGAAGGAAATGAGAAATTAGAGGACAACCAAGGTGAAAATGGTGGCAGCCCGAGACAACATCAAGTTGAACGAGAATCCAACCTTTGCATGGCCCATGCAAGACCTGGAGAATGGAAGTCCAAGACCATTTCACTCAAGTTCTTCATCAGCCCAAGACCACATGGAAGGATGAAGACCCATTTTTATTATGTCTTTTAGTTTTAGCGATTTTCGGATTTAACAATTGCCGATGGATTTTAGGTGGAATATTCGGTTAGGTTTAGGGTTTTATTTTGCTGAAGGGCTAGCCACGTGAAGACCCTATTTTGTGCTGCAAGTGAGGGTGTTGAAGAGGGGGACCATGGTCAGCCTTGGTGCCTCCTTTTCGGGTAACATCTAGGAGGACCACCAAGCTGTTTTCTCCATTGCTTTGCCATTTCGGGTAAAGCAGATTTGCAGCATTTTGGGAGCCCTTTTCCCCCCAAACGTTAGGGTGTTTTAAGCTCACTTTGAGCTCAGTTGTAAGGCAGTGAAGTTTGAAATTAAACATTGCATTTTGCATCTCATTTCCTTGGTGGTTTCTCCTCCTCCAAGACTCGGGTTTTCCGGTGAGTTACATCCGGAAACAACCGAGAGCTCCACTCCGGTTTTGGCTGCCATTCAAGCTTGGGTTAGCTAAGCCATACCACACTCCTTCAACCACGTTCAAGTGGAATCCAAGGTAAGGGTGTGAACCCCAAAGCTTCTCCTCCGTTCGGGTTTATCCCTCCGTTTACCACTTTCCGATATTCCCTTCCCGAGAGCTCTTTTGAGCACTCTAGCCATTTTCTTCATATCTTCCGATCCCCTTGTCCATTTACTGTGAAATTTTGACCCACAAACCCACTCATCTCCATCTACCTTCCCTACAAATTTCAGTTTATAACTCCATAGGCCACCGGAGATCTGGCCGGAGACATTAACCCTGTGTTTCCTACACCCAAATCAACCTCTCCCATTTCCCCCTCTTTCTTTCTCCATTTCTCCTTAACCGACCCAACCACCATTCCATTTTCGTGTCATTTGGTATCAGAGCCTCCAATCCCTTCCCACTCTTCCATTTGAATCTTATTTTGGTTAACTTTTGAGTTTGAGAATGAACACTTGAAGAGGAGCCAACCATAAATCTTACCGGGAGTAGATTAAAACAAAAAGATATGTCAACCGCACCAAGAAGCCGTGGAAAGCTTGATGAGTCTTCGGTTTCACTTCAACCCTTATGGTTTCCAGCCTATAATCATGTGAGAAATTATTCTGAGGTTGGAATTCCTTCCTTTAGAGGGGCATTTGATGATGAAGAATATTATTGTTGGTTGGATTTAGTTGAAACACATTTTGCATGTAATAACTACTCGGATATAGGGAAAGTTCGTGTAGCCTCAAATAGTTTTGTTTGTGATGCTTATAATTGGTGGCAAGATCTCAAAGAGGAGAGAATGATAAATGGAGAAGATGAAGTTAGAACTTGGAAGGCCTTAAAGAATCTAATGAGAAAGGAATTTTTGCCAAATAGAAAACTCCCTCACTCTCGAGCAAAAACCCACTACATGAAGCACCTTAAACCGGGTAACTTAGACTTGTTGGTTGTGATAAAAGATTTGTTGTTGGAAGCACGTTTAGACATTATCAATATTGCTGAAAATTGTGCTAAGACTTACCAACAACAAGTGGAAGGAAATGTTGAAGTAAAAACTGAGCAAGTGGAAGAAGACTTCGGTTTTGAGGAGAATCACTTCTCCATGGAACCCGACCACTCTTATGTTATCTTGGAAGAAGTTCACGAGCCTAACCCAGAAGATGTGATGGATAACCTTTCGTTGACATCACATAATGAAGGAGGAATCCAAAGGGAGATGGAGCTCCAAAAGCTCGAGAGACAACCTTTCGGGTTTGATGACTCGATCTTGGCAACATCATCATTCGCTTGCGTTGAATGTACAATGGAGCATGAAGAGCTCCTATTGATACATCATAATAGCCAAGTAGACCGAGAGGATGAAATGGCCAAACCGCACAAGGTTGTGGCCAAAAGGTATGATCCATTTGACCAAGTTCTTATGTATCTTCATGACATTGATTGGGTTGATAATAGATATTTTAGTGATGTTGATGTTAACTTTTTGAAGAAGAATTTCGTGGTTGTTTTCGAGCATGCAAATTTTGGAGCTAAGGAACTTTTCTTGCAAAATTATGAACTTGCTTTGCTTAGTTGTAAAATTGAGAAATTAATGAGGGACAACTCATTTGGAATTATGCATGATGAGTTTAGAAGCTTTTTGAATTTGGATACATTTTTTCTACATGAACCGTGGTCATCTGATAAAAAAGCTTTGCGTGATGAGATATTAAATACTCGTGATTTTGAAGTTGGTACAATGGATTTTAAAAATGCTTTGCTTCCTTGGAGTAAGATTATGATTGATCATGTGATTGAGAACGAGGAGAAGTATATAAGTGCGTGGTTCTTTTTTTATTTTAAGATGGAAAAGTTTTCAACCAACCTCATGTTTTGGATGTTATCTTTATCTTGGGATAAACATTTGGTTTGGGAAGATTCATCAAAGTTATTCTTAAAATTGAAATTCATTGATGGCAAGTGTATCATGGTTATTAGACCTCGGGCTGAGAAGGTTCTACCTATTATCAACTTTAATGATAGAGACTTTTGTGTTGTTTGGTATCCATGGTTTATCGTTAATGATATTTTTGAAGGTATTGTGCCTTATGACAAGCACATTGGTTATGAGGATGGATTTTTTATTGATGACCCACGACATGCCTCGTGTATTTTGAATGAATTTGTCGTGTTGGTAGTTGGATTTAAATGGATTGAAGAACCACATGGAGGACTTTGGGTTATAAACTTTTTTTGGTGGTTAAATGGTTTACAACTTTCTATCCTTCTAAAGTGTGGTGATAATGTAAAGTCTTGGTGCCCTAAAGAAGTGGATATAGAGAACATCGTGGCTATTGGATCTTTGAGAAGGTTTTGGATTTGAGGACAAATCCTTATCAACCCCGGGAGGATGACATGATATGGATGGCCCTAAAGTTATCTTGCCATAAATGTTTATATAATATGTTTGCTAATTTTGTAGCTCCTTATTTCATTGAAGAATTCAACCTTGGTCGGCTCCAAGCCTTCACCAAATTGGAGTCAAACCTTGGCTCAAGAGCCATTTGAAGGAAATGAGAAATTAGAGGACAACCAAGGTGAAAATGGAGGCAGCCCGAGACAACATCAAGTTGAACGAGAATCCAACCTTTGCATGGCCCATGCAAGACCTGGAGAATGGAAGTCCAAGACCATTTCACTCAAGTTCTTCATCAGCCCAAGACCACATGGAAGGATGAAGACCCATTTTTATTATGTCTTTTAGTTTTAGCGATTTTCGGATTTAACAATTGCCGATGGATTTTAGGTGGAATATTCGGTTAGGTTTAGGGTTTTATTTTGCTGAAGGGTTAGCCACGTGAAGACCCTATTTTGTGCTGCAAGTGAGGGTGTTGAAGAGGGGGACCATGGTCAGCCTTGGTGCCTCCTTTTCGGGTAACATCTAGGAGGACCACCAAGCTGTTTTCTCCATTGCTTTGCCATTTCGGGTAAAGCAGATTTGCAGCATTTTGGGAGCCCTTTTCCCCCCAAACGTTAGGGTGTTTTAATCTCACTTTGAGCTCAGTTGTAAGGCAGTGAAGTTTGAAATTAAAGATTGCATTTTGCATCTCATTTCCTTGGTGGTTTCTCCTCCTCCAAGACTCGGGTTTTCCGGTGAGTTACATCCGGAAACAACCGAGAGCTCCACTCCGGTTTTGGCTGCCATTCAAGCTTGGGTTAGCTAAGCCATACCACACTCCTTCAACCACGTTCAAGTGGAATCCAAGGTAAGGGTGTGAACCCCAAAGCTTCTCCTCCGTTGGGTTTATCCCTCCGTTTACCACTTTCCGATATTCCCTTCCCGAGAGCTCTTTTGAGCACTCTAGCCATTTTCTTCATATCTTCCGATCCCCTTGTCCATTTACTGTGAAATTTTGACCCACAAACCCACTCATCTCCATCTACCTTCCCTACAAATTTCATTTTATAACTCCATAGGCCGCCGGAGATCTGGCCGGAGACATTTAACCCTGTGTTTCCTTCACCCAAATCAACCTCTCCCATTTCCCCCTCTTTCTTTCTCCATTTCTCCTTAACCGACCCAACCACCATTCCATTTTCGAGGCACGAAGCCCAACTCCCAAAGCATAACGCCCAAGACTCAAAGCTCAGCCCAACGCCCAACACCCAAATCTTAAAGCACAAAGCCCAAACCCTAAGCACAAATCCCAAAGCCCAAAACCCAAAGGCAAAAGCACAAAGCCCTATTCTCTAAGCCCAAAGCACAAATCCCTACGCCTAAAGCTAAAAGCCCAATGCCAAAGCCAAAAGCCCAAAGTGTTAGTAACTAAGCCTTAAAACCATAGCATAAAGACATAAGCCCAAAGCACTAACACTTAAGTCATATGCTCTATTCCCTAAGCCATGAGTTCTCACCCCAAATCCCTAACCCATTACCTCAAAGCCCTAAACCTTAAGACCTAATTCCTTAAAAGCTAAACCCTAAGTGCTAAGCCCAAAGCTCTAATACCAAAGCCCCAAGCTCTAATACCTAACCTAAAAAGCCCAAAGCCCAAAGTCCTAAGCCCTAAGTCCTAAGTCTTAAGTCCTAAGCCTTAAGCCATAACCCCAAAGCCAAAAGCCCAATGACATAAGGCATAAGTCCTTAGACTCAAGCCTAAACCCTAATCCCTAAAAACTAAGATGTAAGCCCTAAGTACTATGCCTAAAGCACTAATCCCAAAGCTCTAAGCTCTAATAACTAAGAACAAATAGAAAGACCAACGCTTTAAGTCCAAAGCCCAATGCCCTAAGCCTTAAATCCTAAAGACCAAAGAACTAAGTCCAAATCCTAAAGGAAAAAGCCCTATGCTCTAATTTGTAATTCCTAAACCTTAAGCACTTAACCACAATTGCTAAAGCTTATATCATACGCCCTAACCCTAAGCTCTAATACCTAGGCATAAAGCCTAAAGCCCTAAGCTATAATACCAAAGACCAAAGCCTTAAGTCATAATCCCAAAGCCCAAAGCCATAAGCCATAACCTCAAAGCCCTAATCGCTAAGCTCTAAGTTCCAATACCTTTGCTTATAGCCCAAAGCCCAAAGGCCAAATCCGAAAGACCTAATCCCAAGAGCAAAAAACCCTAATCCTTAATCCTTAGGCCTTTGGGTTTTAGGCTTTGGCCTTTCGGCTTAGTGCTTAAGGCTTACAGATTATGGCTTACAACTTATGGCTTATGGATTAGGGATTAGGGCTTAGGATTTAAGGCTTAGGGCTTTACTCATAAGGAATAAAGCTTAGGACTTAGGGCTTGGGTTAGACTAGGGTTAGGGCTTAGGGCTTAGGGATTAGGGATTAGGGATAGGGTTTAGGTCTTTAATATTTTAACTTAGGGCATTGGGATTAAGGCTTATGGCTTTAATATTGACGATTAGGGCTTTGAAATTTTACTTAGAGTTCAGGGCTTTGGCCCTAGAGCACTGTATAAGGCTTTGGGCTTGGTGCTTGAGGCTTAGTGGTTAGGGATTACAACATAGGGCTTAGGGCTTGGACTTTAAGGCTGAGGGTTTAAAGATTAGGGTATAGGACTCAAGGCTTGTGGATTAGGGGTTAGGGATTAGATTTTAAAGCTTAGGCCCAAAGTCCTAATGCCAAAACCCTATGCCCTAGTTGAAAGCCGACAATCCTAAGCCCAAAGCCCTAAGCTGAAAGCCGTAATCCCAAAATCCTAATTTTAAAGACCTAATCACTATACCTAAGCCTAAAGACCTATCATTTAAGCCTTAAGTTGTATGTCCAAAGCTCTACTGTAACATCCCATTTTTTTTCTAAAAAATATACTGAAAAGCTGTGGTAAAACTGTTTTCTTTACATTGAAATCTTTAATTTGTATAAATCATTTTATTGAAAACACAACGGAAGTCAGTAAGTAACAAACTCATTGTTTACCATAATTCAAAACGCATTTCCAAAACGTGCTTATTTATACATAGGGTTAGTTTACATATGTAATTAACATTTTACAAAACACATCTTAAAACATAGTACTTAATACATCAAAGCTTCTTTCTTTCATTCATTCCCACGGGTCGTCGCTTAACAGTGCATGCACGGCCCAAGCAAGCATCCTCCACAGCATCACATCATGTGGTGAAAACTAAGTTCTTCACCTTCGTTTTCATCACCTACATCACAAAGCTTATTCTAATGAGCTTAAGGCTCAGTAAGAAATCGTATAAAGTGACATGGGTAACATGAGCGTGGTTTTGTAAATCATGCATATTCATTTCGTTCTTTATTGCGTTATTCTTGCTTATCGATCTGGTTTTCCATCTTGTGGTTCTACCCAGTCCTCGTGACCGAGCTTTCCACCTCGTGGTTCTACTAGTCATTTACATGTTCGGCTTTCCACCTCGTGGTTCTACTTGGTCCTCGTGACCGAGCTTTCCACCTCGTGGTTCTACCTTATTCATTCGTTACGTACATTCATACATAGAACTTTGAGGATTTTCAGAACAAGAGTTAGCACCAACAGGTTCATCCCATTCCACCCTCGCCATTTGGTTGGGTGACGTTTGAAAACATGCATGGAAAACATTTTCTTTCTTTTTGTAAGACATGATGCATGAAAATGGCATACGTGCACAACGTGACATTCATAACATAAACATAAAGCATGCATAAAATATCTCACGATCAACATAAACAAACGTCTCCAAATGAAGATAATTGTTATCTCTTAAGTAACTTAACATAAACTTACTTCATTACTTTACTTAAACCTAGCAACCATCAAACAATGTCAAACAAACACCAATCAAACCCAAACACTTGGGCCGGTGCACGGTGCGATACACCCTAAACAGAGTATTCTTATTCTACTTATTCATAATCGTAACCAATTCTCGTCCACTTTTATTTGTTTCTAATTATACAACCTTAATCCTACTCTATGTGATGTAGTCCTCGAAGGGCCAAAGACATGCAAGATTCACTTACTTGGATTCCAAGCTGCAAAATACTTCTTATTTCCTTCAATTTCTTTACTTGATTCCAAACAACCTTAACATCACAAATATGCTTACATTAGAATTTCCCGAATTTACCCTGTTTTTCTCCACAAATTACAACAGCCATAACTTAAGTTATCAAACTCCAATTCTTATGAATAAGTAACCAAAATCACCCTTAAGGTGTCTAATGTAATTCATCAGAAGACTTTAAATTCAATTTCGTAATAAAAAATCTTATAAAATCCATATCTTTAAGATCGGGTATAGAAAAATACTTAAATCACCTTGTTTTTCATGCCATTTCCATTAATCAAAACCATACTCGAACTCTTATAACTTCAATATAGGGTATAGAAAAATACTTAAATCAACCAACATCATACCTTAGTCCTAAATTTGTGCTCCTCCTTCTTGTTATTTAAACTCACAAAACACACTCGATTTGCACCTCTCACACTAAACTTTCAACTTCAGCTTCAACTTTATGTTTCCCTTCATACAAAACTTGAGAGAATTTAGGGATAATAAGGAGAATTTCTTGCATCAAATGTCAGCTGAAGGTAAAGACGTAAAACATGAGGTGAAGAGGCAAACATGAGGTGGAGAGGCAAGCATGAGGTGGCTTCACTAAATTTTCTCCTCCAACACTTAACTCACTTGTCACATACTCTAACCTTCTTATTTCATTAAGCATTCCTTTCAAAGGTGTATTTTAACACTCTACCAACAATACTTCGTGATGCACTTATCAAGATTTAACAACGTAATTTACATTTATAATAACTAAGGTGCTTAAATGGCTCGGGTGTTATATAAAGTGAATTCCCAAAGTTTGAAGCCCAAAACCCCAGGGCCAAAGCCAAAAAACAAAAATCCCTAAGCCTCCAGCCCCAAACCCTAAGCCCTAAGTTTTAAGCTTTAGGCCTTAAGCCCTAAGCCTAAGACCAAAGCTCTAATTAAAAATCCCTAAGCCCTAAGCTTAAAGTTCAAATCCCAAGGCTCAAAGCCAAATCCTAAATCCCTAAGCCCTAAGCCAAAAAATCCAAGGCCCTAAGCCCAAAACCTTAAGCCCGAAGCCCAACTCCCAAAGCATAACGCCCAAGACTCAAAGCTCAGCCCAACGCCCAACATCAAAATCTTAAAGCACAAAGCCCAAACCCTAAGCCCAAATCCCAAAGCCCAAAACCCAAAGGCAAAAGCACAAAGCCCTATTCTCTAAGCCCAAAGCACAAATCCCTACGCCTAAAGCTAAAAGCCCAATGCCAAAGCCAAAAGCCCAAAGTGTTAGTAACTAAGCCTTAAAACCATAGCATAAAGACATAAGCCCAAAGCACTAAGCCTTAAGTCATAAGCTCTATTCCCTAAGCCATGAGTTCTCACCCCAAATCCCTAACCCATTACCTCAAAGCCCTAAACCTTAAGACCTAATTCCTTAAAAGCTAAACCTAAGCCCAAAGCTTTAATACCAAAGCCCCAAGCTCTAATACCTAACCTAAAAAGCCCAAAGCCCAAAGTCCTAAGCCCTAAGTCCTAAGTCTTAAGTCCTAAGCCTTAAGCCATAACCCCAAAGCCTTGCCCAATGACATAAGGCATAAGTCCTTTGCCTCAAGCCTAAACCCTAATCCCTAAAAACTAAGATGTAAGCCCTAAGTACTATACCTAAAGCACTAATCCCAAAGCTCTAAGCTCTAATAACTAAGCACAAATACAAAGACCAACGCTTTAAGTCCAAAGCCCAATGCCTTAAGCCTTAAATCCTAAAGACCAAAGAACTAAGTCCAAATCCTAAAGGAAAAAGCCCTATGCTCCAATTTGTAATTCCTAAACCTTAAATACTTAACCCCAATTGCTAAGGCTTATATCATACGCCCTAAGCCCTAAGCTCTAGTACCAGGGCAGAAAGCCTAAAGCCCTAAGCTATAATACCAAAGCCAAAAGCCTTAAGTCCTAATCCCAAAGCCCAAAGCCATAAGCCATAATCTCAAAGCCCTAATCACTAAGCTCTAAGTTCCAATACCTTTTCTTATAGCCTGAAGCCCAAAGGCCAAATCCGAAAGCCCTAATCCCAAAAGCAAAAAACTCTAATCCTTAATCCTTATGCCTTTGGGTTTTAGGCTTTGGCCTTTCGGCTTAGTGCTTAAGGCTTACAGATTATGGCTTACAACTTATGGCTTAGGGATTAGGGATTAGGGCTTAGGATTTAAGGCTTAGGGCTTTACTCATAAGGAATAGAGATTAGGGCTTAGGGCTTGGGTTAGACTAGGGTTAGGGCTTAGGGATTAGGGATTAGGGATAAGGTTTAGGTCTTTAATATTTTAACTTAGGGCATTGGGATTAAGGCTTATGGCTTTAATATTGACGATTAGGGCTTTGAAATTTTACTTAGAGTTCAGGGCTTTGGCCATAGAGCTTGCTGTATAAGGCTTTGGGCTTGGTGCTTGAGGCTTAGTGGTTAGGGATTACAACATAGGGCTTAGGGCTTGGGTTTTAAGGCTGAGGGTTTAAAGATTAGGGTATAGGACTCAAGGGTTGTGGATTATGGGTTAGGGATTAGATTCTAAGGCTTAGAGCTAATCCCTAAGCCTGAAGCCTTAGGGTGTAAGCTCAAAGTCCTAAGGCCAAAACCCTAGGCCCTAAGTTGAAAGCCGAAAGTCCTAAGCCAAAAGCCGTAAGGTGAAAGCCGTAATCCCAAAACCTGAATTTTAAAGACCTAATCACTATACCTAAGCCTAAACACCTATCATTTAAGCCTTAAGTTGTATGCCCAAAGCTCTACACTGTAAACCCTAGGCCTTAAACTAAAAGCCCTAAGGCAAAACCCTAAAGTCCTTATCCCTTAGGCCTAAGCCCTAAACCCTAAGCCCTAAGCCCTGAGTCCTAAGTCTTAAGTCCTAAGCCTTAACCCACAACCCCCCAAAGCCAAAAGCCCAATGACATAAGGCCAAAGTCCTTAGCCTTAAGCCTAAACCCCTAATCCCTAAAAACTAAGATGTAAGCCCTAAGTACTACGCTTAAAGCACTGATCCCAAAGCTCTAAGCTCTAATAACTAAGCACAAATACAAAGACCAACGCTTTAAGTCCAAAGCCTAATGCCCTAAGCCTTAAATCATAAAGACCAAAGAACTAAGTCGAAAATCCTAAAGGAAAAAGCCCTATGCTCTAATTTGTAATTCCTAAACCTTAAGCACTACACCACAATTGCTAAGGCTTATATCATACACCCTATGCTCTAAGCTCTAGTACCTAGGCAGAAAGCCTAAAGCCCTAAGCTATAATACCAAAGCCCAAAGCCTTTAGTCCTAATCCCAAAGCCCAAAGCCATAAGACATAATCTGAAAGCCCTAATCGCTAAGCTCTAAGTTCCAATACCTTTGCTTATAGCCCAAAGCCCAAAGGCCAAATCCGAAAGCCCTAATCCCAAGAGCAAAAAACCCTAATCCTTAATCCTTAGGCCTTTGGGTTTTAGGCTTTTGCCTTTCGGCTTAGTGCTTAAGGCTTACAGATTATGGCTTACAACTTATGGCTTATGGATTAGGGATTAGGGCTTAGGATTTACGGCTTAGGGGCTTTACTCATAAGGAATAGAGCTTAGGGCTTAGGTCTTGGGTTAGACTAGGGTTAGGGCTTAGGGATTAGGGATTATGGATAGGGTCTTTAATATTTTAACTTAGGGCATTGGGATTAAGGTTTATGGCTTTAATATTGACGATTAGGGCTTTGGCCATAGAGCTTGTTGTATAAGGCTTTGGGCTCGGTGCTTAAGGCTTAGTGGTTAGGGTTTACAACATAGGGCTTAGGGCTTGGACTTTAAGGCTGAGGGTTTAAAGATTAGGGTATAGGACTCAATGCTTGTGGATTATGGGTTAGAGATTAGATTTTAAGGCTTAGAGCTAATCCCTAAGCCTGAAGCCTTAGCTGAAAGCCGTAATCCCAAAACCCTAATTTTAAAGACCTAATAACTATACCTAAGCCAAAAGACCTATCATTTAAGCCTTAAGTTGTATGCCCAATGCTCTACACTGTAAACCCTAGGCCTTAAACCAAAAGCCCTAAGGAAAAATCCCAAAGCCCTTATGTAACAACCCTCATTTTATTTTAAGAATTTGTGATTTTAAGATGGAAACGTTTAAGATTATTTTTATGAATGTTGCTTGAATATTAGAGTGTTAAGGTATTTTGGATATTAGTAAATTAGTATATCGAAGGTGATGAAGGAAATAAGTGATTTCCGGTCGACCGCTATGGATTAGCGGTCGACACTTTCTTTACCGGTCGACCCCAGAATCGAGGAGGGGTTGACACAATGAATACTTTCGGTCGACCCCAGGATTGAGGAGGGGTCGACACAATTGTGTACTTTAGGTCGAGCCCAGGATTTAGGAGTGGTCGACACATCTGAATACTTTAGGTCGACCCCAGGATTTAAGAGGGGTCGACACAAGTCACTCTCGGGAACACATTCGGTCGACACAACGGACGAGCGGTCGACACAAATGACTCTCGGGAACTTCCTTCTGTCGACAAAAAGATCGAGCGGTCGACACAAACAACTCCTTCCCCAATTTCAGTTGAAAATTCAAAACATGTAGAGTTTTCATTGGTGGACTTAAAAGAAAAGTTGATTTTTGTTTAATTAAGGAGATAAGAAGACATGGTCTTCCATTTTACTTCCATCACGAATTTGAGTTTATGTCCTTCATAAGAGTTAAAGTAGACTCTTAGAGTGATCTATATTCGTTTGAATCACTCAATTTTAAGCTATGCATGAAAATTTATGGACATCGCAAGTCAGTGTACAAAAACTGGAGAGAGCTGCGGTCGACCCCTTATAGGTTAAGGTCGACCGATTCTCTATTTAAAAATGCAGGCTCTCTGTTTTGTCAACATGGGTCGACCCCTTATAGGTTGGGTCGAACGGTCCTTGATTTCTAGTGTTGCATACTCACTGTTATGTCAACATTGATCAACACTTTATGCTACGGTAGTTTTATGAACTTTGTGTCTTTTAAGAAGTTATAGTATACCCTTTAAGGAATAATTTGACACCTGTAGCATCATGAATTGATCAATATAGAGGAAGTTATAGTTGTTCAAAGTTGGAATAGTAAGTTGTGACTTTATGCCATAAAACAGGTTATGTTACCCGATTTCTTATCCTTAAATGATCTGTAGGTTTAGGTCATCTATTGGATTAAAAAGGGGACTCAAGTGGATCAACTCAATGTAGCTACAAAGGTAAGTTAATGTTGCATGTGATTGGCCCTAAGTGGACTACATTACAAAGATTAGGATTTTATGATTTTGGAATATGCTAGATTGTTTGGGGTGTAGTGCACAATACACCGACCTCAATTTATTTGAGGATATGTTTGTGTGCCATGTTTGATGATTGATTGATTTTTTTGTATCAGAATAAAGATACATGTTTAGAATGCTTGCAATGTTTGAATTGTATATTTTATTGCATGTTAACATGTTCATGCATCATGGTTTTAAGAAAAATACGAAAATGATTTGCATGCATGATTTTTCATGATAATATGCAATGGGTCGTTGAGGGAGGAGCTCAAGTTAGACTGCATCGAGGGAGGCCAAATGGTGTGTACTCTCTCACGTGGTACCTTCAACGATCAAATAATGAAAGAAATGAAATGAACAAAATGTACGTAAATAGTTATATGTTAGGCGGGGTTTGAGTTTGGCTGTCCCAAGAGGTTGGACCAAATGGTGCCTACTCTCCCCTAGACGGTATTACCCACATTAGCTGGACTGTTAAGTGAAAGAAAAGAAATGAAATGAAAGATATTAAAATTGCATTGTTTTTATAAAGCAGCATATGCATAAAGACCTCATAAATGTTTTATTATCATGAATTAACTTACTGAGCGTTAGGCTCATTAGATAAGTTTTGTAATGTAGGGATAAATGCTTGAGGTGGTGAAGTACGTCTATTGCGGAAGTTTGCGGCTGTTAGTGCAATTTTGACCGGTGGGCGACCCATGTAAATGGAAATGTTTTGTTTGAAAACTAATGTATAATATTATATTTAGTTTATAACTGTTTTGTAATAACTTGGTTCTAATGTTAAAGTACAAGTATGTTTTGGGTTACTTATTATGAATATAATTGGTTTTGATGAAGTTAAATAAAAGTCTTCCGCTGTATTTTATCTCAAGGATTTCAAATTGATAAGTTTTACCTTAAATTGTTAAAAGTTAGTACATGTGTTTACAAAAAAAAAAAATTTAGTAAGGGAAAAATGGGACGTTACAATATGGTATCAAAGCACACCGAGTTTTAAAATCATTTCTGCAGACTGCCTAACAGCACAAACCTTCACATGGAGATACTTCATACACTGTGAGTTTATTAATGATTATATTATTGTTTATATTTATGGGTTGCTAAATTGTTAAGGCTTAGTTCAATATGCCTAGAGGACAAAGAAGGGAAATGGAAGGCAAAGATGATGCAATTAAAAAGCTATCTGATATCGTGGATCGTCAGTTTCAGCAATTAAAACGATACATGGCAAAGGAAGAACAAGGAGGTTTTCGTTCGAATGTTGCTGGAGAGTTAAGTTGTGAAAGATTTTGACGACTTCATCCACCTAACTTTGATGGACAGGCAACAGATCTTGTGTTAGCTGAAGAGTGGATTACGCTCCTAACAGATACTCTCATAATTTTCACATCCAAGAGGGGAGTTTAAGTCCATAAATAAAGGATTGCATCTTGCCATGAATTTTGAGGATAAGTGACGAATATAAACCAAGGCCAGTAGATTCTG
Source organism: Begonia fuchsioides (assembly GCA_003255005.1). Classification (NCBI taxonomy): domain Eukaryota; kingdom Viridiplantae; phylum Streptophyta; class Magnoliopsida; order Cucurbitales; family Begoniaceae; genus Begonia; species Begonia fuchsioides. The sequence continues at coordinate 5,746 of QAOC01054248.1, read as the reverse complement.
ATGAAAGAAATAGGAGTGCTGATTATCATCAACTAGGTGTTTTTAGTCCTAGGAATGAGCATGAAGATTATCTTTACTCTAGACTAGGCAGAAAAAAAAAATCATGCTCATGAATATGCTCAAGGGAGCTTAAATGGAATGACTCACTTGCATACTGAAATGTGGATATGGAGCTTTCTGAGTATACAAGGATTGAGTATCCGGGTCAAGTAGCCTTCTGAAAGACTAACTTTTGAGAAAACTCATGTAGATAAGGAGCACTCGGTGTTTGATTCAAGTGAAGCGTTACATCATAGGGTGACTGGATCTGATTATAATAGAGACATAAGAAACTCAAATGGAACATGTGGTGATGTCAAGTACGTTTTCCAGTTAATAATGAAGTATATACTTATACATTACTTGACTCTAGTGTCACCCACTAGTTAGTAATCTATTCTCAATCTCTAGGTATTAGAAGATATCTCTTGCAAAAGACAGAAAGTAATTAAAATATGCCTAGAGTATCAAGTATGGGGAGTCTCGTAAATCTAGAAGATTGAATGTAAGGGTTTTGAGAAGAACTAGTTAAGGAGGTAAGGGACAGACATATCTAGAAGCCGTTTTGAGGTTTACAAAAATTTACCTCACACTTAAGTGAGTAAAGAAAAACTTAAAGTGTACTAGTATATTCAAGGTCTAAAGTTGGAAAATTATAGAGGAGTTGAAGTAGCTAGTACCAAGAACGTTAATCATGCTAATCTTTCGTTGTGTTTCAAGCTCAACCCGAAACAACCATTTCCTATTATGTTTCATACGAAATCTCATGCATGTAAATAGTTCGTAACTTTGTAGAAAACATGATGCATGAGATGTTCGTGGTATGAACGTGTCAAGCAATTAAGTAATATTCATAACATTAAACACAACAATCCATCATATCATAAACCAAATTATGCTTTTGTACATCATTTTATACGTGCATCTCATCTCAACATGTAAAGCATAAAAAAACAGCAAAGTCCTATTATTCTATGATGTAGACCCAATTAAGGGCAAAACACACACAATACTACTTACCTTGTCTATCCTTAGCTAGTCTTTCTAGTAGTAGGTACTCTTGTGAATCACTTTCCTCTCAATAACCTAATATCATTCACAATTTTCGGAATCAATGTCTTGTTTTGTGATAACTTCAAAATATCATAACTTTTTATATACACCATTAAATGTTATGATTCCAAAGCCTATATGTCACTCAAAGTGTCTACTTTAACGTGATAAAACATCTCGGGCATGAGATTAGTCCATCATTGGTTTCAGATATGAAATCTTAATTTGTACAAANTAGTTCTAAGCTAATCCTCAGGGTTAACTTAATTAATCATGATTAGTAAACCTTAATGATCCCATAATTTTTACTAATTATGTCTTAATCATGATTTAGTATTAATCCTATAGTGACATGTGTCATACTCCAATTCGCCTTCTTTTCTTACTCATAATTCAGTATGTATGACTTCAAACAAATTTATAGTTTAAGCATTAGATATCGTAAAAACACTTAGTTTGTATACTGGTATTACATTCTACCCTCCTTACAAAAATTTTGTCCTCAAAATTTCAAACATCAAACAGATGAGGGTATTGACTTCTCATATCGTCTTCTTTTTCCCGGGTTGCTTCTTCTATTTACTCCAAAGAACTTTAACTAAAGGAATCTTTTTATTTCGAAGTTCTTTGGTCAAGTAATCGAGAATGCAAACTGGTTGCTTTGTATACTCCAATGTTTGTCGAATTTCGATATCTTCTTGTTGTACCACTTGGGATGGATCTCTTAAGCACTTCCGTAACATAGATACATGAAACACATTTTGCACTCCGGCCATTGATAAAGGTAGATTTAGTTCATATGCCCTTCCTCCAACTTTTTTCTTAATAAGAAAAGGGCCGATAAATCTTGGGCTAAGCTTGCCCTTTCTTCCAAATCTTACTACTCCTTTAAACGGGGAAACCTTTAAAAATACTTCGTCTCCCTTGTCAAATTCTAGCTCCCTTCTTCGTTGATCGGCATAACTCTTTTGTCAGCTCTGAGCTATTTTTATTGTCTCTGATTATCTTCACTTAATCCAGTGTTTGTTGAATGATTTCAGGGCCTATTATCTTGGCTTCTCCCACTTCATCACAGCACAAGGGAGATCGACACTTTCGACCATATAGAGCTTCATATGGTGCCATATCGATAGTAGCTTGATAACTATTGTTGTAGGAGAATTCTACTAATGGCAGCATCTTGCTCCAAGTAATATTAAACTCAAGTACACATGATCTTAACATATCTTCCAATGTTTGGATTGTCCTCTCTGTTTGCCCATCGGTTTGAGGATGAAATGAGGTACTAAAATTCAACTTTGTGCCCATTGCTTCGTGTAAAATTTTCCAAAACTTTGATATAAATCTTGAATCTCGATCTGACACAATAGATACAGGTACTCCATACAACTTCACTATCTCCTGTATGTAGAATTCAGCATATTGATGTAGTGAGAACATCATCTTTACTGGTAGAAAATGGGCAGATTTTGTTAGGCGATCTATGATTACTCATATGCCATCATGTCCTTTTGTAGTTTTTGGTAATCCAAAAACTAAATCCATTGAAATATGTTCCCACTTCCATTCAGGGATAGGCAAGGGTTGTAGAGTTCTTGCTAGACGTTAGTGTTCTGCCTTTACTTGTTGGCAAATTAGACACAATTTAATATAATTTGCAATGTCTTATTTCATATTTGGCCACCAATAGTGTAATTTCAAATCTCGATACATTTTTGTAGTTCCAGGATGTATTGAGAACATAGATGAATGTGCTTCAGATAACGCCTTTCTTCGTAAATCTCAATCCTGTGGTACATACCATCGGTTTTTGAATTTTAAAATACCATCTTCTGAACAATAAAATTCAGAAGATTCATCAAGACCTTTTTGACTTATAATCCAAACACCTTAGATCTCTTAATTGTGCCTCTTTGATCTCATCTAAAAGTGTAGGTCTAACTGTTAATGCAGCTATCTTACTAGTTACTTCCGTTATAAGCTCTAGATCAAATTTTTGGATCTCCGATTGTAATGCAACCTATAAAGCCGATAATGTTGGTTGCTTAAAGCCTGTTGTTCTACTTAATGCATCGGCAACAACGTTGGCTTTTCCTAGATGGTACTTAATTTCAAAGTCATAATCCTTGACGAATTCCAACCATCTCCGTTGTCGCATATTAAGCTCTTTTTGTGTAAAAATATACTTCAAACTTTTATGGTCGGAATATACTTCACATGAATTTCCATATAGATAGTGTCTCCATATCTTGAGAGCAAAAACTACAGCAGCAAGCTCTAAATCATCTGTTGGGTAGTTTTTCTCATATTCTTTTAGTTTCCTTGATGCATATGCAATCACCTTCCCCTCTTGCATAAGTACACATCCAAGGCCTATTTTTGATGCATCGCAGTTAATACTAAAACGTCCATCTTCATTTTTTTTTAATACTGGGGCTGTGGTCATTTTATCTTTTAATACCTGAAAACTTTGTTCACAATCAAATGACCACCAGAATTTTATGTTCTTCTTGGTTAATCGAGTTAAAGGCATAACAATTTTTGAAAATCCTTCAATGAATTTTCGATAATAGTCTGCAAGTCCAAGAAAACTCCTTACATCTCCCACATTCCTTGGCTGTGGCCAATCTTTGATTGTTTGAATCTTTTCTGGATCCACAGATATACCATCTTCGTTGATAACATGGCCGAGAAAATTCACTCGATCTAGCCAAAATTCACATTTAGAAAAATTTGCATATAACTTGTGTTGCCTTAATTTATCTAAAATAATCTCCAAATGCTTCTCATGTTCTTCTTTGCTTCTAGAATAGATAAGGATATCATCGATAAAGACGATTACAAATCTATCTAAATATTCTAGAAACACTCTATTCATTAAGTCCATAAATGCTGCAGGCGCATTTGTTAATCCAAAGGACATTACCAAAAACTCATAATGTCCATACCTTGTACAAAATGCTGTCTTTGGAATATCTTCAGACTTCACTTTATGCTGATAATAACCCGAACGTAAGTCTATCTTTGAGAAAACTCGTGCATCAATGAGTTGATTGAATAAATCATCTATTCGTGGTAAAGGATACTTATTTTTTACCGTCAACTTATTCAACTATCTGTAATCGATGCACATTCTCATTGTTTCATCTTTCTTCTTCACAAATAATACTGGAGCTCACCAAGGGGAAAAGCTTGGCTGAAGAACCCCTTCCTCATCAATTCTTCCAATTGACTTTTTAGCTCCTTCAATTTAGCTGGGGCCATCCTATATGGGTCTTTAGATACCGGTTCTGCGCCAGGGTATACATCAATTACAAATTCAATCTCTAGGTCGGGTGGCAAACAAAGAAGATCATCTAGAAAAATTTCTGTAAAATTTTTCACTACCAGCATCTCCTTCCGTTGGATACTTGGTTGTTTTTTAGTATCAATAATTTATGTGACAATGGTATATTACAACATAACACGAACGGTGTTGAATTGACGAAACGAAGAACAAACTCTACAATCTTACACTTGTATCCCTCTTGCACGAAGTGGGGAAGATTGCAGCAAGTTATTAATTTCACAACTAGCAACAAGATAATAAAACTTACAAACACACGGATATTACTCATCGGGTAAACTGCAAGGTTGTTTGGAGGATTCCTCAACAAACTAAAAGCAGCAAATGCTCTCCATATTATATGTTCAACAACCCCTTACAAAATGAGCTAAGGAAGGCTTATATAGCCTTTGAATTACAGTCATCACGTTTTTTGCTTCAATTCTAGTTAAAACATGTTAACAAAAAGTATGCTGCAAAGTACTTTTCAGATGAAAAAGTAGTGTGAATTCTCATAAATGGTTTCCTCCCATTGTGGGCTGGCAGGTTGCATGCTCACACGTGATTGGAAGAGTTGGAGGTGATAAGAGGGATGTAAGCCTTTCACTAAATGGCTGCAAAGATGGTGGGCTGGAAGGGATTTTGTTGAAATCTGATTGGATGAGGAAAAAGGTGATAAAAGGATGAAGCTTATCAAGGGATGACTGAACTTTAATGTGAAAAAGGGATTGGGTAGAAAGGAACAAAAGGAGACTTGCAAACTTCCATCTGATTGGCTAAAAAAAAGGAGGTAACTTGGTAACACTAAAATAGTGGCTGCAAAAGAGATTGTGGGACCCAGAAGGAGCTCTCCACCTCATGCTTTGTCTTAAAACATGGTGGACAACAAAAAAACGTGTGAGTTGTTGATCAAGGGAGGATTAGTTCAACCACCATTGTGCTCGATATTCCGATGGCTTGGCTGGACCAATTATCTTGCTGCCAAGTAATCAAATGGTATGGCAATTCCTCGTCCTTCAGGGTAGCTTCTTCATCACCTACATTCTCCAAATATTTACCTACAAAACGAACAAACAAGTTAGTCAATTTGCGAGTCTGGCTCCTTGTGATGATTCTTCTAGGGTCCTCTTCAATTTGTGCCAACAGTGGCACATCAATAATGCTTGCCAAGAATCCTTCACACCCGCTTTTCAGTAATTGTTGAGCATTAAGAGCTGATATAATCGGCATTCTTTGCACACTTAACTGCTTGGAAAGAACAATTTTTTTAATTCGGAGGATGAAAATAATCAATCTTGGTCCTACAATTAATTGTTGCATAATGTCGAT
>QAOC01054229.1:0-30536 GCA_003255005.1 Begonia fuchsioides | reverse complement strand
AAAAGTTTATATATGTGTAAATAAAACGTTTTAAGTACTTAGTTTTGCTGAATACAATGTTATGTAAGAAATGTTTTGCAATGTATGTTGTATAACTTAATATTATTGACCACTACGATTTACGTTTTAAGTACATAGTTTAAGTTTTGTATGCATTTTATGAAGTAAAGTAAGTGACCAAATATTACATATGATTTTCCTCTTAAGATTACTATTTTATTACTTACGTAAGGAGGATGTGACAGAGTGAGTGAGTTATTTCAAGAGAGGTGAAGTAGAAAATCCCAAGTAAATTCGTGAAGGCTGAAGTTCAAGGTATTATTCTATCCTCTAAGTTTCTTTTAAGTTCAATAAGGATAATAGTGTGGTGTTGGTGCAATTGATGGATAAGAAAAATAAAGGATTTCATGTAGATTGTTAGAGAATCAGTCAATTATGAACAAAGTTAAAGTTTTGGATATTCAGTCGATAAGTAGTAGGAATCAGAGTTTAGGTCCTTCATAAGAGTTACATTAGACTCTTAGAGTGATCTATAGTCTTTTGAATTACTCAATTTGAAGCTATTTATGAAAAGTTATGGACGTTACAAGTCAGGATGCGGAAACTGGAAAGAGTTTGGGTCAACCCCTTGCAGTTTAGGTCGACTGATAAAAACACACAGTCTCTGTTTTGTCTACATGAGTCGACCCCTGAAATTTTATGTCAACCCAATCACTGTTCAAACAGTGAATGCCCTCTGTTTTGTCCAATTAAGTCAACATACGTTAGTTTTCTGAATTTAGTGTCTTCTAAGAAGTTATATTAGACTCTATAAGGAACAATCTAACACCTTAATCATTAGGAACAAATCAATATAGAGGAAGTTATAGATGTTCAAAGTTGGAACAGAAAGTTAAGACTTTATGCAAATTCTGATCTGTATATGATTTATAGGTTTAAGCCATCGATTGGATAAAAAAGGAGACTCCAGTGGATCAACTAAACCTAGCTGCTAAGGTAAGTTAGCATTAAGATTATTTGGCCCTTAAGTGGGACTACATTGAAAAATTAGGATGATTGTTTGATGTGTGCTGCATGTTTGTTTGCATGACATGTTTGGTGATGTATGCTTATTTTCATGATATGTGATGTGATTTAAGAGATGTTTTCATAGTCACATGGTCATGCATCATAGTTTTACAAAATGTCTACGAACTATTTTCATGCATGTTTTACAACGTAGTTGGAGGTAAACGGGATATGATTGGTGGTATGGGACGCCAATTATTTTTCGACTCCGATGAATTAAGAACTTGAATATCAGAACTGTAAAGTAAAGTAAATGGTTATGACAGGCCTGAGCACTCCAAGTAGTAAGTAAGTGGGCCCAGGCCCCAGATCAGTAAAAGTTGAAGTAGGTGGACGGAGTGTTCTTGAGATCCTGTAATATTTCCAAAGATAAAGAAGTTATGAAACCTAAGAAACGTGAATGAAATTTTGCATTGTTTTAACGACATAGCATACTCATGCATTGCATTTTATAGTTATGTTTCTTACTGAACTTTAGGCTCATAGTTTAGGCTTTGCAATGTAGAGAATATAATGGAGGAAATTATGCCAATGACTGACCAAGAAGTTAGAGCAGAAGAGTGTCCAAATGATACTGTTTATTGAGCGATGACCGACGGGGGAGTTATGCATGATTATAATATAGAATGTTTTGAATATTTTGGATATGTAATTAAAATGTATACCCTTATTTTGTGTGATGGATTTCAAAGCTTTGAAATGAATGTATTTTGAACTATAGTCTTCCGTTGTATGTTTTAAGCCTTTGAAATGATTATGTATTTTATTTAAAGGTGGAATTCAAATGTGTGTTTTTAATTATTCGACGGTTTTCCTTGCAAACTGTTTTATGAGTTAGGGATAGTTTTTTAGAAAATAAAGTAAACAGTTTCCACCAAAGTAATGTAAGTAAGTAAGTAAGAACCATGTGACGGACCGATTCTCGGGTCGCCGAAGTGAGGAAGCAAGTAAGTAAGTAAGAAAAGCAAGTAAGCGGTGACTCTGGAATCGGGTCGTTACAATTATGGTATCAGAGCAAAACACACACGAGTGAATAAGGGAACAAAAGGGTTTGTGTACCGGGTTAAGTCAGTTCTCTAGAAAGCTCAATAACTGTATCATTTGCATACTTTGATGTTGTAGAAGGATTAAAGTCTAGAGGTACTTATTTTAGAGTACTAACGATGTGATTGGTAATTGAAGGACTATGAGGGGAGGAAGAAGAAATACTCCAGAGGAGGGAACTAATGAGAATAAAATTGAGCAGTTTGTGCAAGGGTTGAAACCAGAAATTTATAAAGGAATAAAGACTTGGGGATTAGAGGATGCTCAATATTCAAAGGTTGATTCCAAGGCTCTAGACCTTGAGGAAGAAGAATAAAAATTGGTGAAGCAACAACCGGGAACATGAGAGGGTTGATGTTCTCGGCCGGATATGACTCACCTGAGAAGTATACGTCAGAGGGAGCTTCGACTTCTTGGGAAGAAGGTGCAATGCACAATTTTACTCTAAAATTATCTCTCTCTCTATTAAAGTGTAAGGTGTTACACTTAAATACTAAAAATGTAAAAATGATAAATAAAAATAAGAAAGATAATCTAAGCCCTTAGATGACTTGAACGCTTTGGATTGGCTTGGGAAGGTCTCCGGTTGACTTTAGGCTCGGTTCATGAGGATTGGCACAGTTGGCATTGAGTCTTGACCGAGGGTGACCTTGGTGGTCCGAGAGGTGGCACCGAGTGTAATAATCTTCGAGCCATGGAAGATTGGCTCCAGCCAATTTTGATCTGGGGCTTCTAAAAGTCTCTCGGTGGTCAACATAAAATGTCACGTGGTCTGGTTCCTCGGTTGTCCGGCAATGGTTCACAATGTGCTCGGGCGTCTATGAAAAAGACCGAGCCGGTTGTTGATCCGATCTCAGATATGGTGGGATTCACAAGGATATTGTGCAAGGTTGTTGCTAGGAGTTCCTCTGAAGATTCAACAGCTTGATCATGAATTTTATGGACTCAAATCCCTTGTGGTTCGCCGGTGGCTCGGTGATCGGTTTGTGTGCGCAGTTTGATCATATCTCCATGTCATCACGGGATTTGTCCATGCCATTTTGAAAAGGTTGTTGTCCAACGATCCTCCTACCAATATGGCAGCTTTAGCACAGATTCTTTGGATGAAAATCACCGTTGTTTCTCCGGTGGCTCGATGGACGGTGTTTGTGTGCACCCGGTGGATACTCTTCGGACATCTTGAGATTTGTCCGTGTCAAATTCGAACCTTGTCTTTTCCTTCACCAAATAACAAGATTACTTAAAGATTTAAGTCAAGTGGATGATGGAATTTGGTCAAGGTCTTCTAGTGGGCCGAAGGTGGGCCGTGGCTTGATCGTGGGTCGATCAAGGCTCTGCCATGGCTGTCCTCTGTGGGCCTTTGCCTATGGGATGTGTGTTCCTCCTCTTTGGGCTGCTTTCTCTTCCTTCTCTTTCTCTAATTGCTGATAAAATAAATAAACCTAAATGTGACCGAAACTAAGGCCCATGGGTGAGCACTCGATCCATAAGATTTGGACCGTACGCTCTCCCATGTCGGTCACTTATTCTCTTGGGCCGAAGCCCTAGTGGACTTCGGGTAGGCCGACGACCGAGTCTCCATTGGTCGTCGGGTTATGATCATGGGGCGCCCGTTGGCCACCGGGCGTGTCTTGGTCGAGAGCCCCGGATGTGTCATCGGCTGGGCTGTCGGGCGTGTCATGGCCTGGAGGCTGGGCGCTGTGAGTGTCACGGCCTGGAGGCGGGGCACTGTGCGTGTCATGGCCCGGAGGCTGGGCGCTGGACGTGTCATGACCAGGGATGCTCGGACGCCAACCGAGCAAAGTCCTTGGCCGCTCGTGATTTTCCTCGGACATTGTTTTCGAGGGTAAACTTCCTGCAAAACGAGCACACAAATTAGCAAAATTGGCCAAGCTCCTCGGCGCTAGATCGACGATGTACTCCGATTGTACATCATTACACCAACTATTACTCCTTCAAGTTCAAAGGGAGAGCAATAAAGCTAGGTCCCCTTGGCCCGGATCAATTTGCTAAGGATGAGACCACAAGGAAGGAAGGTATGACTAAATCCAACTTTTTCATGTTTAAGAAAGAGGTATTGAAGTCTATTTTGGAAGGAGGGACGATTCTGATGTTGATGTTCTGGGAGAGGATGAAGGAAATTGAAGAAGTTCCAAAGGAGGTCTGAGTACTTCTAGAGGAGTTCCAAGACTTTTTCCCCGAGGAGTTACCACAAGGATTGCCACCCCTTTCAGGCATTGAGCACCGAATCGATCTACAATCGGGAGTGGTGCTTCCTAATCGGCCATCTTATAGGTTGAACCCCGAGGAGGCCAAGGAGTTTCAAAGACAAGAGCGAGAGCTCCTAGACAAGGGATACATTCGGCATTTCTTGAGTCCTTGTGCCGCGCCTTCCCTATTGGTTCCAAAGAATGATGGTAGCTTTCGGATGTGTGAGGATAGCCGAGCCATCAATCAACTTACAATCAAGTACCGGTTCCTGATTCCTAAACTCGAAGATATGTTGGATGAGCTTAGTGGGGCAACTTATTTCTTCAAGGTTTATTTGAAGAGCGGCTATGATGTGCCTTCCTTGGGGTCGGCGCACCGTGGGTAGGAAGAATGCACGCACACGGGGCTCGGATGAACGTCGCGTACGGCAAACAGAAAAATGGCTCGTGCAAATGGTAGAGTTGGGTTGTGGAAGCGTATTGTGGTGGAAATAGTGGGGAACGCTCGGATAAAAATGGAGATGGCTCGTTGAAATAATGGAATGGCTCGGATGATGGAAAACGGTAGTGAATTTGGGCAATGGAGGCTTTGATAGCTCGGGGGATGGGATGGACTCTTTAGAGTTTTAGTTTGAAGGTGGATGAACAATTTGAACACTTGAGCAATCAAAGTGTTCTCATCGGTAGACCTTACCCGCACTCGGATGTGACGCACCGATCGTACGTGCAAGGGTTAACGTTCTTGGCCGGATATGACTCACCCAAACCTTTCGGGAAGAAGGTGCAATGCACAATTTTCACTAAAAGGTATACGTCGGAGTGTTATACTTAAATACTAAAAATGTAAAAGCGATAAGAAAAATAAGAAAGATAGTTTAAGCCCTTCGATGATTTGAACGCCTTGGATTAGCTTCGGGAAGGATTCGGTTGACTTTAGGCTCGGTTCAATAGGATTGGCACGGTCGGCTTTGAGTCTTGACCGAGGGTGACCATGGTTGATCGAGAGGGTGCGTCGGGTGGGCGGAGCTCCAAACAAATGGAAGATTGGCTCGAGCCAATTTGGATCCGGGGCTTCTAAAGTTCCCTCGGTGGTCAACATAAAGTACCGCACGGTCTGGTTCTTCGGTGGTCTGATAATGACTCATGCATGTGCGTGGGCGCATCGGAATGGGTCGAACCGGAGGTTGTGCATATTCGAATATCAAGGGATCCGTGTGGTTGTTGTGAAAAGTTGTTGCTTGAAGATCCTCTGATGATTCAACAGCTGGATCATGGATTTTATGGATGAAAATCCCTTGAGGTTTGCCGGTTGTGGTTCATCAACCTTGTACGCGGGCCCGGTGGATATTCTTCGGACATCTTAAGATTTGTCCGTGCCAAAATCGAGCCTTGTTCTTTCCTTGACCAAATAATTAAAATACTTAAGGATTTAAGTAAAGTGGCCGGTAGGATTTGGCCAAGGTCTTCTAGTGGGCCAAAGGCGGGCCGAGGCTTGACTGAGGGTCGGTCAATGTTCGGCCGAGGCGGTCCTTCGTGGGCCTTTGCCTATGGAATGTACGTTCCTCTTCTTGGGCTGTCTTCTCTTCCTTTTCTAAGGCTAATTGCTGACTGAAAAGAAATAACTAAGTGTGACCGAAACTAAGGCCCATGGTCGAACACTTGATCTGTGGGGATTTGGATCGAGCGTTCTTCCATGTCGGTCACTTATTCTCTTGGGTGGTCGTTGGGTCGTGGGGCTGGGCGCCGGCCGTGTCATGGCCGGGAGGGCCGGGTGTGTCTCGGCCAGGTGCGTCTAGCGTGTCGTGGCCGAGCGAGCCAGGCGTGTCTCGGCCGGGTGAGTCGGGTGTGCTACGGTCTGGCGTGCTGGACGTCGGGTCGTGGTCATGGGGCTGGGCGCCGGGCATGTCATGGTCAGGAGCCCCGGGCGTGTCTCAGCCGGGAGCCTCGGCTGTGCCGCGGTCTGGTGCACTGCTCGGCTGGCGCCCAGCCCCATGACCACGACCACGACCCGAGGGTCGGTCAATGTTCGGCTGTGCCGCGGACATGCTCGGCCGCCCACCAAGGAAAATTCTTTACCTCTCCCGATTTGCCTCAGACATTGTTTCTGAGGTTAAGCCTCCTGCAAAATGAGCACACAAATTATTGAAATTGGGTGTCCTCATCAGGGCTTGGTCCATGATGTGCTCCCATTGCACATCAGGCTATCATCAAATTCGAATGAAGGAGGGAGATGAATGGAAGATGACTTTCAAGACCAAATATGGTCTCTTCGAATGATTAGTAATGCCTTTCGGGCTATCTAATGCCCCTAGCACGTTTATCAGACTTATGCATTTAGTGCTTAAAGATTTCTTGGGAAAGTTTATAGTGGTTTATTTTGATGATATCTTGGCATATAGTGTGGATTTTGATACTCATCTTGGACATCTTAGATTGTTATTTGAAACACTCCGAGCCACTAGATTATTTGGTAATTTGAAGAAATACGCTTTTATGCAAGAACAGATCCATTTCTTAGGGTTCATTATTACTAATAATGTTATGGAGGTAGATGATGCCAAGATAGAATCAATTCAGGAATGGCCCACTCCTAAGAGTGTTTTGGATGTAAGGAGTTTCCATGGGCTCGCTTCCTTTTATCGGAGATTCATTCAAGGATTTAGCTCTATTGTTGCCCCCTTAACCGATTGTACCAAAAAGGGGAGAGAGTTTGTATGGACCTCGAGTTGTCAAGAAAGCTTTGAGTTAATAAAGCTCAAGCTTTGTGAAGCACCCGTGCTCGTGCTTCCCGATTACCTCAGGGTTTTTGAAGTGAAGTGTGATGCATCCGGATTGGGAATTGGTGCAGTTCTTATGCAAGAAGGGAGACCCCTAGCTTACTTTTGTGAGAAGCTCAAGGGTGCTTCCTTGAATTATTCAACTTATGACAAGGAATTCTATGCGGTTATTCGAGCCTTGGAAGTTTGGCAGCACTACCTTTTATCCAAGGAGTTTATCATCCATATTGACCATCAAGCTCTCAAGCATATTAAGAGCCAAGGAAAATTAAATAGAAGACATGCTAAATGGGTGGATTTCCTTGAAAGATATCGTATATCATCAAGTATAAGAAGGGAGATAGCAATGTGGTTGCTGATGCCCTTTCAAGGAGGTTTGTTTTCCTAACCGAGATTTCTACTAACTTCTTTGGTTTTGATTGGATCAAGGAAGCTTATAACGGTGAACAAGATTTTGGCCATTGGTATGATTTAAGCTTGAAGAAGGTGGATTGTGGCTATCACCTCATGGATGGCTGTTTGTTCAAAGGAGGGAAGCTTTGCATTTCTTGTGGGGGAATCCGAGAGTCCCTAATCAAAGAGGCATAGGGAGGTGGCTTGGCTAGTAATTTCAGGGAGAAGAAGACTTTGGAGGCCCCAAAAGAACACTTCTTTTGGCGACACCACTTTCGGGATATGCATAAGGTGATTGAGAAGTGCATCATTTGCAAAAAGGCCAAGAGTAGGGTGCTACCCCAAGGACTTTATATGACCCTACCCATTCTTAACCATCCATGGGTGGAAGTAAGCATGGACTTTATCCTCGGTCTTCCTCAGAGTTGTAAGACAAAAGACTCCATTATGGTGGTGGTTGACCAGTTCTCCAAAATGGCTCACCTCCTAGCCTGTTCCAAGATCGATGAAGCTAGCCATGTGGCCGAGTTGTTCTTCAAAGAGGTGGTGCGCTTGCATGGTGTTCCGAGGTCCATAGTCTCGGATCAGGATGAAAAAATTTTGAGTGCTTTTTGGAAGACCTATGGAAGAGGGTGGGAACCATGCTCCTTTTTAGCACCTCTTTTCATCTGAAAACTTATGGGAAAACCGAGGTGGTTAATCGAACTTTGGGAAGCTTATTGAGGAGCACTCTTGACTTGGTGCCTATACCGTCAGAGGAAGTTCTCAACCCGAACGGGGCAAAGAAGGCCAATCTAGTGAAGACTATACATGAGAAGGTGAGCAAGGCAATTCAAAAAGCGAATTAATCTTATGTCAAATATACTAACCGTGGGAGGAAAGCAACTAATTTCAAGGAGGGAGACTTAGTATGGCTACATCTAAGGAAGGAAAGGTTTCCAAAGCAAAGAGGTTCCAAGTTAGCACCTAGAGCCGATGGACCTTTCAAGATTTTGGAGAAGGTTAATTCCAATGCCTACAAGCTAGAGTTACCCGGGAAGTATGGAGTTTCAGCCACCTTCAATGTGCAAGACCTTTCTCCTTATGTTGGGGATGAAGTGGAGGAACGAAGGGAGGAAGATGCACCCCTAGATTTGAGGACAAATCCTCAAATACCCCGGGAGAATGACATGCCACGGGATGCCTTGCATAAAAAGTACCTTAATGAGCTAAGGAGATTTCTAATCAATTTTCTCTTTTTGTAGTAAATGATGAGCGTGGAATAACTATGGAGGAACCAAACCCAAAAGACTTGGAGTAAGCCAAACATCTCCTCACATGGGAAGTCTTGGAAAAGGAGGTCAACATTGATGCATCTTCGAGCTTGGAACACCGTGGAATGAAGTGCAAAACCAAAGCAAAGGAGGAGGGGGAACCCGGGTATAAGCCGGGTATAGGTCGGGTATAGGTCTGGGCCCATGGAGCATGGCGCAAACCAATCAGCCTTTTTTTTCTAACTTTATTTGATCCATTTTTTATTTTGTAGAAATAATTATTTTTGGTTTTATGGGTTTGGCAGGGGTTTGGTGTGGGTTTCCGTGGGTTTGGTGTGAGTTTTATCTTTTTCATGGGTTATAGCTTTTGAGGGAAATAGAATGGCAGCCGGTTGGAGGTGGACCACTCTTACTTAGTTCCCCCCAAATCGGGTATATGTTTGGTGGGCCTTTCCACCTTACTTTTTGTTCCATACCAAATCGGGTAAGCCCTTGGATCCCATCCGATTAGTGTGCTTCTCTCTCATGTGAAGGGGATTAAAACTCCCTCATCACCAATCTTTGTACTCAACTTATTTTGAATCTAAAAGAGTGCTTTTGCATCTGACCTCCAAGACTCGGCTCTCCGGTGAGTAATTATCCAGCGACCCCGAGAGCATCCTTCAAGGTTTTGCTTCGCTTCTGAGCTAGGGTAAGCTAGGCTGTGCTACACGACTTCAGCCACTTCCCCGTGGTCTTAGGGTAAGCGTGTAATCCACATTACCTCCCATTTTCCGTTCATCCCCGTTCACTTTTATGATAACCACCTTTTTGGCACCCGATATTCCCTTCTGAATATCCTGATTCCCACAAGATTTTACCCTCATTTTTGGAGGTTAAGCTTGTCTCTTATTCCCAAATAACCTCTCCAAATCTCGGTTGCTAACTTGATATGCAAATTGAGAACCATCTTCCTTAATAACACCCTTTTTCTTGCCCGCTTTTTTGCTTATTTCTCACCCAAAGCCAATTTTGCTCCACATTCTATTCTTGAAGCTTATCATTGAGATTCTAGGGTTTCTGGGTTTATAGTTTAGGGTTTAGGATTCTAAGGTTTAGGTTATAGAATTAAGGGTTCGGGTTCTTAAGTTTAATGGATGTAGGATTCATGGTTCAGGGTTCTAGTGTTCAAAGGTTTCAAGGTTCATGATCTATTGGTCAAAGGTTATAAGGTTCCAAGGTTTAAGGTTTAGGATTTAAGGTTCATGGTTTAAATTTTTAAGGTTCTGAATTCTAGGGTTTAGGGTTCAAAGTTTCAAGATTTAGGGTCCAGTGTTCAAGGTTCCTAGGTTACAAAGTTCCACAATTTAAGATTTAGTGTTCAGGGTTCTAGGGTTCAGAGTTTAATGTTCTAGGGTTCCTAGTTAAGAGTTCCACAGTTAACAGTTTAAGGTTTAATGGTTTAGGCTTCAATGGTTCAGGGTTCACAGTTCAAGATTCAACTATTCCATAGTTCTAGGGTCTAGAGGTCAAGATTTAGGATTCTGAGGTTCAATGTTCTTGGGTTGAGCGTTAAGGATTCCAAGGTTGAAAGAGTCCAAGGGTTCAAGGTTCAGGGTTCCAAGGTTTAAGGTTACAGGGTTCATAGTTTATGGGTTTATTGTTCATGGCTCTAGGATTGGGGGTTTCACTTTTCAGGGTTGTGGGTTCTAGGGTTAAGGGCTAAGGGATTGAGGATTCCATGGTTTAAGGTTCAAGGTTCCAAGGTTCATGGTTCAACAGCTCAAGGTTTATGGTTATAGGCTTTTGGGTTTGGGGGGTTCAGGGTTGTAGGGTTTTAGGGTTCATGGTTTCAAGGTTCACGGTTCCACGGTTTAGGGTTCGGGGTTATAGGTTTAAGGATTTAAAGGTTCAGGGTTCTAGTGGGTTAGGGTTTAGGATTTAGGGTTCCATGGTTAAAGGTTCAAGGATTTAGGGTTCAAGGTTCAGGAATCAGAATTACAAGTCCAGGGTTCCAATGTTCTAGGGTTCAAGGGTTGAAGGTGCCAAGGTTCAGGGTTCCAAGGTTCCAGGGTTTGATGGTTTCATGGTTCAGGGTTCTAGGGTTTAGGGTTCAAGGTTTAGGGTTCTAAGTTTTAGGGTTTAGGGTTCTAGGGTTTAGGGTTCAAGTTCAAAGTTCAATGTTCTAGGCATGCTTACAAAGATCACAATCCCAAGGTTTAGTGTTTAATGCTTTGGGGTTAAGGGTTCTAGGCTTCAAGGTTAGGGTTCGAAGGGTTCTAGGGTCCAGTTTTCAGGGTTATGGTTCATGGGTTTAATAATTAAAGGGACCTAGGATTCTAGGCTTCCAAGGATCAAGGGTCTAGGTTTTAGGGTTCAAGGGTTCAAGGTTCAAGGGTTCATAGTTTAGGGTGTAGGGTTCAAGGCTTATAGTGTTTCACAGTTTAGGGTTCTAAAGGTTCCAAGGTTCCAAGGTTCAGGGTTCAGGGTTCAAGGCTTTAAGGTTCAATAGAGTTCAATGTTCTAGGGTTCAGGGTTCAATGTTCAGGTTTCAGCATTCCAAGGGTAAATGTTCTAGGGTTGTGTGTTAGGGTCTAGGGTTTAGGGTAAATGTTCTAGGGTTGTGTGTTAGGGTTCTAGGGTTCCACGATCAAGGGTTCCATGGTTCAAAGTTTCAGGGTTCAATGTTCTAGGGTTCAAGGATCTTTGGTTTAATTGTTTACGGTTTAAGGTTCAAAGGGTTCTAGGGTCTAAAGCTCAGGGTTCAGAGATCAAGGGTTCTTAGTTCTATGGTTGTAGGGTACAGGGTTTGAGGTTCTAGGGTTAAAGGTTAAAGGTTCATGGTTTAGGGTTTAAGAGATCCAGAGTTGCAAGGTCCAGGGTTACTAGTTAAGTTCAGAGTTTCAGGGTTCACTTCAAAGATTCCAAGGTTTCAAGGTTCAAAATTTTAGGGTTTAGGGTTCAGGGTTCAAGGTTTAAGTTGTTATAGGGTCCAAAGTTCAAGGTTCCAGGGTTCAGGGTTCAAGAATTTTAGATTTTTAGGGTTTGAGGATTCCAGGGTTTAAGGTTCAGGGTTCATGAGTTCTTTGGTTCTAAGGTTCTAAGGTTATGAGGTTCTGGGGTTTGAGGGTTAAGGATTCAAAGTTCCAGGGTTCAGGATTCGGGGTTCATGATTTAGGGTTACATAGTTTAGGGTTCCACGGTTAAGGGTTTGGGTTCCACAGCTTAGGGTTATAGGTTTGGGGTTGGTGGTTTGGGGTTCTGGGTTCATGGTTCCAAGGTTCAGGGTTCTAGGGTTCCATTGTTCCAGAGTTCAAGTTTCGGAGATTTAGCGTTCGAGGGTCCACGGTTCCAAGGTCTAGGGTTTAGGATTCCCGGTGCTAGGTTTACACGATTTTAGTGTTTAGGTTTCCGGTTAAAGGTTCAGGGCTCATGTTTAGGATTCAGAGGTAAGTGTTTAAGGGTTCCAGGGTTCAAGGTTGATGGTTCATAGGTTCAGGGTCCTAGGGTTCATGTTCATGGTTTAATGTTCAAGGTTTAGGGTTGTGGGGTTCAATGGTTCCAAGATTTAGGATTCGAGGTTCAAAGTTTTAAAAGTTCAAGATTGTGTGGTCCAAGGTTCCGGGGTTCAAAGATCTAGGGTTAAGGGTTCCGGGGTTCAAGGGTTTCAAAGTTAAGGGTTACAAGGTTTCAAAGTTTAGGGTTCCAGGGTTACAGGGTTTCAGAGTTCAGGGTTCCAAGGTCTAGGTAGTGTTCAAGGTTACAGGGTTACGTTGTTCCAGGGTTCAGGGTCTATGATCCAAGGTTCTGAGTCCAAGAATCAAGATTCAGGGTCCAAGGTTAGGGTATAGGGTTGAAAGTTCTAGGTCTAGAATTAAAGCTTCAATGTTCATGGGTTTTTAGGGTTCAAGAGTTAAGAGTTCCAAGGTTTAAAGTTCATGGTTAAATGTTTTTAGTGTCTAGGGTTGGGTTCTAGGTTTAAGGGTTTGAGGGTGAAGGGTCCAAAGTTCAAGGTTCAGGGTCATTGTTCCTGGTTTGAGGTCAAGGGTTCAGGGTTTAGGGTTTATGGTTTAGGGTTCCAAGGTTAAGAGTTCTAGGGTGTTCTAGGGTTCTAGGGTTTACGATTCTAGGGTTTAGGGTTCTAGAGTTTTAGAGTTCAACTTTTTGGGGTCCAGGGTTCAATGTTCAAGGTTACAGGGTTACACGGTTCTAGTTTTCTGTGTCTAAGGTGTAGGATCTATGGTTGAAGGTTCGTGGTTCAGGGTCCAAAGTTGTGGGTTCAGGGTATAAGGTCCAAGGTTGATGGTTCAAGGTATAGGGTCTAGGGTTCAGGGTTCCAAAGTTCCATGGTCCAAGGTTCATGGTTCAAGGTTCAAGGGTTCAAAATTTAAGTTTCCACGTTCAAGGGTCCCAAGGTTCAGGGTTAACGATTCAAGATTACATGGTTCCATGATTTAGGATTCTAGGATTCTAGGGTTTAGGATTCAGGATACAAGGTCCTAGGGTTTAGAGTTCAGGGTTCAAAGTTCAAGGTTTAGGGTTCCTTGTTTAAGGTTTCAGGGTTTAGTGTCCTATGGTTTAGGGTTGATGGTTCTAGGGTCCAAAGTTAGGGGTTCAAGGGTCAAGTTTTAGGGTTCTAAGGTTTAATGGTTTAGAAATTAAGTGTTCTAGGATTAAGGGTTCAAGGGTTCCAGTGTTCCATGGCTTAGGGTTCCAGGGTTCTAGGGTTCAGGGTTCAGGGTTCAGGGTTCAAAGTTACAAGTTCCAAGGTTCAGGTTTCTAGGGTTTAGGGTTCCAATGTTTAAATTCCAAAGTTCATGGTTCATGGTTAAGGTTTCTAGGGTTAAAGGTTTAAGGTTACACAGTTACAGGGTTCTAGAGTTCTCGATTCTGGGTTCAGGGTTCTTGTGTTCAAGGGTTCTAGGGTTCAGCTTTTTGAGGTTTAGTGTTTGAGAGTTTAGGGTTCCAACATCCATGGTTTAGGGTTCTAGGATTCAAGATTTAAGGGTTAATGGGTTCTTGGTTCAAAGTTTAGGGTTTTAGGGTTCCAAGGTTTAGTGGTTTAGGGTTCAAGGTTAAGGGTTTGTGTTTTAGTCTTCAAGGTTTCCAAGATTAAGGGTTCAGTGTTAATGTTTTATAAAAATAAAGATTGTGTGGTCAAAGGTTCCATTTTTTAGTATCCAATGTTCAAGGTTCCAAGGTTTAAGATTCTAGGGTTTTAAAGTTTAGAGTTCTTGGGTTTCAAAGTAAGGTTTCAGGGGCTAGGTTGAATGTTCAAGGGTATAGGGTTACAGAGTTCTAGGGGGTCCAGGGTCAAGGGTTAAGTGTCCAAGATTTAGGGTACAGGGTTTACTGTTAGGGTATCAACTTTCAAGGTTCAAGGGTTTTCCGAGTTCCACGATTCAAAGTTTAAGGTTCAGGGTTCTTGGAGGGTTCTATTGTAAAGTGTTTAGGTTTAAGAGTTCTTGTTCTAGGGTCAGCGGTCAAAGGTTCAGGGTTGAGGGCTTAGGTATAACTCCCGGTTTTTTTCCTTTTTGCTTAATTAAATTTTTTTTACACATGTACCTACTTTAAACACTTTAAGGTAAAACTTATCAATTTGGAATCCTTAACATAAAATACAGCGGAAGACTTTTATTTAACTTCATCAAAATCAATTATATTCGTAATAAGTAATCCAAAACATACTTATACATTAACATTAAAACCAAGTTATTACAAAACAGTTAGAAACTAAACATAGTATTATACATTAGTTTTCAATCAAAACATTTTCATTAACATGAGCCACCCACCGGTCAAAATCGCACTAACAGCCACAATCTCCCGCAATGGACGTACTTCACCACTTCGAGCATCTATCAGCGGTAAGTAGAATCCACAGTATTTATTTCATCACCTACATTACAAAGCTAATTTTATGAGCCTAACGCTCAGTAAGTTAATCAATAATAAAACATTTATGAGACATTTATGCATATGATGCTTTATAAAAATAATGCAGTTTTCAGTATTGTTCATTTCTATTCGTTTCTTTCACTTAACAGTACAGTTAATGTGGGTAATACCGTCTAGGGGAGAGTAGGCACCATTTGGTCCAACCTCTTGGGATAGCCAAACTCAACTCCGCCCAACATGTAACTATTTATGTACATTTCGTTCATTTCATTTCTTTCATTAATGATCATTGAAGGTACCACGGGAGAGAGTAGACACCATTTGGCCTCCCTCGAGGCAGTCTAACTCGAGCTCCTCCTTCAACGACCCGTTGTAGATTATCATGAAAATCATGCATGCAAATCATTTTCGTATTTTTCTTAAAACCATGATGCATGAACAATTAAAATGCATGAACACGATAACATGCAATAATATATACAATTCAAACATTGCAGGTATTCTAAACATGCATCTTTATTCTAACATCAAAAATCAATCAATCATCAAACAAGGCACACAAACATATCCTCAAATAAATTGAGGTCGGTGTATTTTGCAATACACCCCAAAAACAGTCCAGCATATTTCAAAATCATAAATCCTAATCTTTGTAATGTAGTCCACGTAGGGCCAATCACATGCAAAATTAACTTACCTTAGGTCCTTAGCTTTATTGAAAAACTTGATCAATATGTTGCTGCACTTGAAAACCTAAAAACGCAAGTAACGTAATTCATTAACTTCAAACAACCATAACTTCTTCGATAATGATCCATTTATGATGCTACGAGTGTCAAACTATTCTTTAAAGAGTCTACTATAACTTCTTAGAAGACACCAAATTCATAAAACTAACGTAGCATAATGTGTCAGGACATACTAGTGAGCATGCTTCTCTGGAAATCAAGGACCGGTCAACTCAACCTTGGAGGGGTCGACCCATACTCAAAAACAGAGAGCGGGTATTCTGAAAATTGGGAATCAGTCAACCCAAACCTATAAGGGCTCGACCCAAACTCTCCCCAGTTTTCATACACTGACTTGCGACGTCCATGAATTTGTTTACATAGATCCAAATTGAGTGATTCTAACGTCTATAAATCACTATAAGAGTCTACTTTAACTCTTATGAAGAACATAAACTCTAACTCGTAACAAATATTGATCGAATCTCCAAAACTCTAACTTTGTACATAATTGACTGATTTCACAACAATTAACATGAAATCATTCATATTTATCCACCATTTCATCCAATACAATCATATTATCATTACTGAACTTAGAAGAAACTCAGAGGATAGAATATTTACCTTGAACTTTAGCTTTCACGAAAACTTCAGAGTTTTCCACTTCCCTTCTCTTGAGATAACACCTCCTTACTCTTTTCTCTCACAGAACTTCTTTTCTTTCTAAATCTCACTCTCCCTTATCAAGACGTGAGAGCTCTTAGCAAATAGGGGGAAGGAACCATGCTGGTAGGGGAATGGTAGGCTATGCCTTCTTCTCTCTTAATTAAACCAGAATCAACCTTTCCTTTACGCCCATCAATCGGATTTCCCCACGTTTTGGCTGACTTTTCAACAACATGTATGAATGTGTCCACCGCTCGTCCAATTGTGTCGACCCAATCTATTCCCTAGAGTCCTTTGTGTCGACCGTCGTATGTTGTGTCGACCGAAAATGTTTCCCGAGAGCGACTTGTGTCGACCGCTCGGTCCTGGGGTCGACCGAAAGAATACTAGAGGACTATTTTTTGTCGACCCCTTCTTGATCCTGGGGTAGACCCAAAGTACTCCAAAGGGTTCTATTGTGTCAACCCATCTTCGATCAGGGTCGACCGAAAGTATATAATTTGTCGACCCCTCTTTGATCCTGGGTTCGACTGAAACTATCTATTGTGTCGACCCCTCTTCAATTCTGCGGTCGACCGAATCTATATATTGTGTCGACCCCTCTTCAATTCTGGGGTCGACTGAAACTATATATTGTGTCAACCCTTCTTCAATTGCTGGGATCGACCGAAACTATTCAACATACCTTAACACTCTAATATTTAAGCGACATTCATAAAAATAATCTTAAACGCTTTCATCTTAAAATTAAAAAATTCATAAAATAACTGAGGGTTGTTACATTCTACCCTCCTTAACAAAATTTTGTCTTCAAAATTTAGATGTCAAAAAGTTCCGGATACTTAGTCATCATGTCTTGTTGCCTTTCCCACATGGCTTCCTCTATTGTATGGTTTCTCCATAGGACTTTGACTAAAGGGATTTGTATGTTTCTCAATTCTTTTGTTTTTGAATCCAAGATCCTTACCGGTTTTTCTTCATATGTCAAAGTAGGCTCGATGTCAATACTTCTATCTTCAATCACATGAGTAGTATCACGTACACATTTCCTTAACATTGAAATGTGAAAAACATTGTGGATTCCAGCCATAGATGATGGCAATTTCAACATGTAAGCTATTTTGCCTAGCTTCTTTATAATAGGGAAAGGTCCAACAAATCGTGGAACAAGCTTTCCCCTTTTTCCAACCGCATTACTCCCTTAAAATGAGAAATCTTTAGGAATACCTCATCACCTTCCTCAAATTCTAGCTCTCTTCGCCTTTGATCTGCATAATGTTTCTGCCGGTTTTGAGCTATTTTGATTCTTTCTCGAATAACTGTCACTTGATCTGCAGTTTGTTGTAAAATTTCTGGTCCATACAACTTTGCTTCTCCAACTTCATCCCAATACAATGGAGATCGACATTTTCGCCCATACAATGCCTCATACAGGGCCATACCAATTGTTGATTGGTGGCTATTATTATATGCAAACTCCACTAATGGTAACATCTTACTCCATGTAGTTTGAAAATCCAAGACACATGCTCGTAGCATATCTTCTAATATTTGAATTGTTCTTTTGGTTTGACCATCAGTTTGGGGATGAAAAGTCGTGCTAAAAGACAGCGTAATCCCCATTGCTTATGTAACCTTTTCCAAAATTTTGAAGTAAATCTTGGATCACGATCTGATACTATCGATGCTGGAATTCCATGCAGTCTTATAATCTCTTGAACATATAATTCAGCATATTGATCCATAGAAAAATTCATTCTAACCGGTAAGAAATGGGCTGACTTTGTTAATCAATCAACAATCACCCAAATAGCATCATGCCCCTTTGTTGTTTTCGGTAATCCTATAACAAAGTCCATTGTTATATGCTCCCATTTCCATTCAGGGATTGGTAAAGACTGAAGCATTCCTACAGGCCTTTGATGTTCGACTTTAACTTCTTGACACGTGACACAAAATTCCACATGTTTTGCTACGTCCTCCTTCATATTCGGGCACCAAAAGTGCTGTTTTAAATCCCGATACATTTTAGTGCTTCCTGGATGCACCGTAAATGTAGAAGAATGGGCTTCTGATAATATTTTCTTCCGTAATTCTTGCTTTTCCGGAATATACCATCTATCTTTAAACTTCAGAACACCATCATTCGAACACTTAAAGTCAGAAGAATTTGGTTTTTTTCCCAATTTATATCATTTATATTTTGGATCTTCCAATTGAGCTTCTTTGATTTCATCCATAAGAGTTGGCTTCAAAGATAATGCTGCAAGCATACAACTCAAATTTGACACTACTTCTAAGCCAGACTTTTGAATTTCAAATTGAAGCATTATGGACATTGCCAATTAGACTGGTATGAACTTCCTACTCAATGCATCAGCTACCACATTAGCTTTGCCGGGGTGGTATTTGATTTCAAACTCATAATCTTTTACGAATTTGAGTCATCTTCGTTGCCTCATATTCAGGTCTTTTTGGGTGAATAAATACTTCAGACTCTTATGGTCTGAAAATATCTCGCATTGTTGTCCATATAAATAATGCCTCCATATTTTTAATGCAAAAACAACTGCAGCTAATTCTAAATCATGAGCAGGATAATTTTGGTCGTACCCTTTTAATTTCCTTGATGCGTAACCGATCACTTTTCCTTCTTGCATCAATACGCAACCTAATCCAATTTTGGAAGCATCATAATAAATTGTGAATTTACCGTCCTCAGTTGCAATTGTCAAAATTGGGGCTGATGTCAATTTTTGTTTCAAGTTATGGAAACTTCTATCACATTCACCTGACCACCAAAACTTCATGTTTTTCTTCATTAATCGGGTTAAAGGGATTGCTATCTTTGAAAATCCTTCAATGAATCTTCGATAATATTCCGCTAACCCAAGAAAGCTACATACCTCATTAATATTCCTTGGCTGTGGTCAGTCCATCACTGCTTGGACTTTTGATGGATCAACAAAAATACCATTCTTGGATACTACATGCCCAAGAAAGTTAACTCTATCAAGCCAGAATTCACATTTAGAAAACTTAGCATATAAGATATGCCGTCTTAAAGTTGATAATACTGCCTTTAGATGTTCCATATGCTCTTTCTCTGTATGAGAATATATGAGAATATCGTCGATAAACACAATTATGAATTTATCTAGATACTCTTGGAACACGCAATTCATTAGATCCATAAAGGCAGCAGGAGCATTGGTCAATCCAAAAGACATCACCAAAAACTCGTAATGTCCATATTGAGTTCTAAATGTTGTCTTCGGGACATCTTCAGCTTTGACCTTCAATTGATAGTATCCTGATCTTAGATCGATCTTTCAGAACACTTGTGCATCTTGGAGTTGGTCAAATAAATTATCAATCCTTGGAAGTGGATACTTGTTCTTGATCGTTAATTCATTTAATTTTCTGTAGTCAATACACATTCTCAGTGATCCATCTTTCTTCTTAACAAATAACACTGGAGCTCCCCATGGTGAGAAACTTGGACGTATAAAGCCCTTGTGTACTAATTCCTCCAATTGTGCCTTCAATTCTTTTAATTCTACAAGCGCCATTCTATATGGATTCTTTGATACTAGTTCTGCTCCTGGATATATATCAATTACGAACTCAATTTCTCGATCTAGGGGTAGTCCTGGTAAATCGTCTAAAAATACATCTGAGAAGTTTTTCACCACTGAAATATCTTGTAATTGTTGGGCTTTAATAGATGATATGATAGGTGTTTTGTTGGTGCTTTTCATTGCTTGAAAAGAATACCATTCAGCATTCGGAGGCTGGAAACATATTGTTCTGGCTGTACAATTAATTATTGTAAAATGCTGAAATAACCAGTCCATCCCCAATATAATATCATACCCTTTCATATCCATAATTATAAAATCAGCTTGTAAGTTTCTACCATTTACCGAAACAATACAATCCAGCATGACATAATTCAGTTGTAATTCCTCTCAAGATGGCAACATTACATCATAAACATGTTCAGCGACCACCGGTGAACATTTCATTTTAACCATGAATGTAGATGACATGAATGAATGAGAGGCACCAGAATCTATCAATGTATAAGCAGTAACGCCATTAACTAAAATAGTACCTGACACCACCGCAGGTTGTTCTTCATTATCAGATTCGATAACTGTAAAAACCCTTGGTGCCACCTTTATTTGATCTTTGTTCACTTTTGGACAATACCTTGCAATATGACCTATCTCCTTGCATTTGAAACACCTACTAGTTCTAGCTATGCATTCTCCAAAATGTCGTTTCTGACACTTCGGACATTCTTCAACTTGAGAAAACTCTTGTACACGTTTTCCTTTCCCTTGCTCAATCTTTCCGTCATTGGGTCGTTTTGCGCCTTTTGATTGCTGGAATGTCTGATTTGGTTGATGCTGCACTTCTTTAAAAACTTTCTTCGGAGACTCCCTCTTCCTTTGGAATTTTATTTCAGCCTCTTCCACTTCTAGGGCTTTTGTCACCACCATTGAATAAGGTACATTTTTCATCCCGGAGATCTTTACTCCTCTATATATTTTAACTTTCAGCCCTTGAATGAATTGATGTACCTTGAGTTCGTCAGTGGCCACCATGTGTGGAGCAAAACGAGATAATGCTTCAAATTTCCGTATGTACTCCCATACGGATCCAAATTGGCGTAATTGACCAAATTCCACTAACTTACTTGTTCGAACTGCATGATTGAAATATTTGTCGTAAAAGATCTCCTTAAATTTGTCCCATGACATTTCTTTCACATTTGTGGTCGCTTTAATAGTGTCCCACCAGTAACGTGCATCCTTTGACAGCATAAAGACTACACAATTAACTTTATCATCTTCCTCAATCTTTGCATAATCATACATATCTTCAATCGTTCGTATCCACTCTTCAGCATAAGTTGGATCTGTTGCCTGTCCATCGAAGTTAGGTGGATGAAGTCGTCAAAATCTTTCACAACTTAACTCTCTAGCAACATTTGAATGAAAACCTCCTTGTTCTTCCTTTGCCATATATCGTTCTAATTGCTGAAGCTGACGATCAACTATATCAGTTAGCTTTTTAATTGCATCAACTACACCTTCCATTTACATTCTTTGTCCTGTCGGCATAATGAACTTAGCCTTAACAATTTAGCAATCCATAAATACCAACAATAATATCATCATAAATAAACTTACAGTGTATGAAGTACCTCCATGTAAGGGTATACATTTCATTACATCTTCAAAACGTTCAAAACACTTTATATTCTAACTGTGTGTGTTACATCACTCACTGTTGGTCATCTCTCAATAAACTACAAAATTTGAACACTCCTCTACTCTAACTTCTTGATCAGTCATTAGCACCCTTTCTTCCATTACGTTCCCTACATTGCAAAGCCTAAACTATGAGCCTAAAGCTCAGTAAGAAGGATGACTATAAATGCAATGCATGAGTATGCTATGCCGTTAAAACAATGCACATTTTCATTCACATTTCTTAGGTTTCATATTTTCTTTATCTTTGGAAATATTATAGGATCTCAAGAACACCCCCTCCACCTACTTCAACTTCTACTGATCGTGAGCTCACTACTTTACTACTTGAGGTGCTCAGGCCTGTAATAACCATTTACTTTACTTTACTATTCTGATATTCAAGTTCTTAATTCATCGGAGACGAAACATAATTGGCGTCCCATACCACCAATCATATCTCGTGTACCTCCAACTACGTTGTAAAACCATGCATGAAAATAGTTCGTAGACATTTTGTAAAACTATGATGCATGACCATTTGAACATGAAAACATCTCTTAAATCACATTACATAACATGAAATTAAGCATCCATCACCAAATATATCATGCAACAAACATACAGCGCACATCAAACAATCATCCTAATCTTTGCAATATAGTCCCACTTAAGGGCCAAATAATCTTAATGCTAACTTACCTTAGCAGCTAGGTTGAGTTGATCCACTTGAGTCTCCTTCTTAATCCAATCGGTGGCTTAAACCTATAAATCATATTCGGATCATAATTTACATAAAGCCTTAACTTTCTATTCCTACTTCAAATGACTATAACTTCCTTGTTAATGATCCATTCCTGATGATTAAGGTATCAAATTGTTCCTTATGGAGTCTACTATAACTTCTTAGAAGACACCAAATTCAGAAAACCAAAGCATATTGACTTACGTGGACAAAATAGAGGGCATTCACTGTTTGAACCCCTGTTTGGGTTGACCCAAACATTGAGGGGTCGACCCATGTCGACAAACAGAGACGTCGCGCTTATGAAATCGAGTTTCGGTCGACCCAAACTACAAGGGGTCGACCCAAACTCCCCCCAGTTTTCGTACACTGACTTGCGACGTCCATAACTTTTTCTTCATAGCTTCAAATTGAGTGATTCAAACGTCTATAGATCACTCTAATAGTCTACTTTAACTCTTATGAAAAACATAAACTCAAACCCGTGCGAAAATATGACCGAATCTCAAAAACCCTAACCTTGCATACAATTAACTGATTTTCTAACATGCTACTTAAAATCCTTCATTTTTATCCATCAATCCAACCAATATCATCATATTATCCTTACTGAGCTTAAAAGAAACTTAGAGGATAGAATAATACCTTGAACTTAAGACTTCACGAATTTACTTGAGATTTTCTACTTCACCTCTCTTGAAATAACTCACTCACTCACTCAAGTAAGCCTAAACTCACCCATTTTCTTTCTCAACACCTCTCTTCTTTGACAAATCTCACTCTCCTTCGAGCTTAGAGCAACAAAATGGGAGAAATGGAAGAGGGTTCGTGGATGGGAGAAAGATATGGCAGCCCATACATTCTTATCCCCTTATTAATCAAAAACAATGTTTCTCTAATGTCCACCAATCATATTTCTCCAGGTTTTTGTTGACTTTTCAACTTAAATCAGGAATGTGTCGACCGTTCGTCTATTATGTCGACCGAAACTATTCATAGAGAACATTTTGTGTCGACCGCAGGTCTATTGTGTCGACCGAACGTATTCCCAGAGAACATTTTGTGTCGACCCCTCTTCGATCCTGGTGTCAACCCAAACACACAATTGTGTCGACCCCACCAAATTCCTGGGGTCGACCCAAACACACAATTGTGTGGACCCCACCTAATTCCTGGGGTCGACCTAAAGTATACAATTGTGTTGACCGGCAGTTAAAACTTTCATAACTTTTGTTATACAACTTAGATTTCTATGATTGAAACACCATTCTTTTTCTTATTAAGTCTAGTTTAACTTTGTAGAAGACTCAAACTTTAAATTCAGAGCGTAAATATATCAATTATACAAAACACCGAATAACGCTCTAAAGTTCATATTTCTTAGTCCAGTTTTCATTTATCAACTTTTTTAACGTGCATAACTTTTTCACCACAACTCCAATCGAGTTGTTCAACCTCTTAATCTTCTCCTTTTGATGTCTTCTATAATTTCTTAGAATAAACGAGGGTTGTTACATTCTACCCTCCTTAATAAAAATTTTGTCCTCAGAATTTAGACTTCAAACACCTCTGGATACTTTTCCTTCATTTCTTGTTCTCTTTCCCAGGTGGCTTCTTCTACATTATGATTTTTCCATAGAGCTTTCACCAATGGGATTTGCTTGTTCCGCAACACCTTTATCTTAGTATCCAATATTCTTATTGCCTGCTCCTCTGTTTGTTGTAGGTAATCCAAATACAAAAATACTAAGTAACCAAAATATTTCCTACATTTTCCTCATTATTTTATTCAAGGTTACTGTCCCTTCTTCTTCGTAACCTTTTAATCATCAAATCTCGACTACTCTACCTATAGAAACCCTTCATGTCTTTTCAATCTAACGTCAATCCTTCTTTCCATTCATTAATCAATTATCATTCAAACACAACTCTCATTCTATTATTTTCTAAGCTATTAAAATGTATTGAATGATTGATTAATCTTCATCCTTCTACATTTGTACCCCAATTTAACCTTTGTTCAGCCTTAGACATTCAACCTTTACATTCAATACATTCAAACTTGAAACTCCCTATACCGTTTCTATTTTCTTCACTTAATTGGGATCCATATGAACCCTTTCGACATCGATGTGAGAACTACTTTGTATAATTCTTGCATAGTTGATGGAAATTCCCAATTTGTATGCTGCTTTTTCAATCTAAGTTAGATTCAAGACATGTCCAATAGCTTTTGGGATGAGTCTTCCTCAATCAAACTTGAGTCCTGTCTAAGCTAGCATAGCCCCCATCTTGGTCTTTCCAAAGCAGTGGAGATTGAGATTCCAACTAATTTTACTATCTTTTAGATGTGCATCTCCACATACTTGTCCAAAATGTTTGAAACATTTAACTTGTTACGTCCATAAAGCTACTGGTGCATTTGTTACTCTAACGGATATCTTCCAAAAACTCATAATGTTTGTATTCTTCATGAATGTCATCTTGAAATATCGTCCAATTTCATCGAACAAGTTATCAATCTCTGATGACATACACTTATCCCTTATCGTTAGCTTACTTAATTTCCAAGTCTTTGAATTTGTTCCTGGTTGTTACTTTTTCATTTAGGGATAGTTTCTCACTAGATGCTCTATTCTCCTTTCATTTAATAAATCCTCATGTGCCGATAGCACATTTTCCAAAATGCCTCCTTTAAATTTATGGCATAACTTGGCTTGAGAAGAACCTTAAAAATTACTTTTTTGCTTTACATCATTTAAGCTTATTCTCACTTGATCCTTTTTGTTCTTCTCAGTGGTTGTCATTCTTTACTTGATTGAGGTACTATCGGTTCAAAGTATTTCTCATCAAAGACTTCTTATACCTCATAAACCACCTCTAAATTTCCAAGATTCTTAACCACCACATTAGCATGATTAACGTTCTTGGTACCAGCTACTTTAACTCCTCAGACTTCTCTGGAGGATAGCAGGACCATTCATTTCTTCTAAAATTCTTTCCCAAACTACATGATTCTTATCATGTCTATTTCTTCTTTCAAAGTGACGTGAACTATTCACACTAAAAGATTCATGTCTTGGATTTACCTTCATAAATCGAGTCTCATTTTTTTTGTGCCTTCACATGATTCTGCTTGTCTGCATCTAATATACTCTTGAGATGTCAACAAGTCATCAGCTGAACAGATTTGTGTTGATCGTATGTCCTCATACTATTCCAGTTTTTTCTCATTTTTAAACCTTGTTTCCAATGTCGAATCCATAGCCAGAACGTCTTTGTCGTTGGGGTATAAATCATGGTAGTTTCTTGAAGTCTCATACTCACGAGACATATTCATCCTATAATTAGTAACTCTTACTTCTTATTCGTGAGTATATTTACTTCCAACTAATCTGTTAACATCTCCCTATTTATTTGAATCATAACCCTCCGTTGATTGCAACCAATCCATGTTTTTACGATTTTGTTCATGCATGGATACATGACGAATGTAAAGTTCTTTGTGAAACTTTAATTTTTCTTTTCTTCTATAGTCATGCTCACTTGAAACATGAGAATATTGATAATCGTCTAAATGAGATATTCTGTGATCTTGGGGCATCTTACCTACCACTTCAACATGGTCATCCAAAACATTTACAAATCGACCATCTTGCTTTACTGAAATCCTTGCTCTGCCAGTCGCTGAGATCCCAAAATATAATTCCTAGTTTATGTAGGATGCCTCTCCATCATACCACCTCTTCCTTGACTATGACCCTGTTATGTCTTGTCTCTCCACAGTTGTGTCCATAATTATAGGTTCCCTATACTCATCCTCACTATGTTCAAGACCATAACCCATTTTAGTATGCAAGTGAGTCATTTTATTTAAGCTCCCGTGAGCATATTCATGAGCATGATTTGTTGTTCTGCCTAGTTTAGAGTAAAGATAATCTTCATGCTCATTCATAGGAATAAAAACACCTCGTTGAGGGTGATTAACACTCCTATTTCTTTCATCAAAGTCTACTGGCCTTGGCTTATATTTGTCACTTCTCCTCAAAATAATTTCACATGCATTCATCTTCATCATAATGAATTCAACGTCCAATCTACGATCATTGATTTGAATCTCCACAATCTATAACTACTCTATCTAATAGTAGACGGTCGCGTGAAGGTAGCATCACTTCATACAACTGCTCTGCCACCTCAGGTACCCGGTTCAAATTCTTAGAAACTCTTCAAACATAAATGAAGGTGTAACTCCTGAATCTATCACTGAAAGGCACTAATTCTATCTATTAATAATGTACCTGCCACCACGGCCGGATGGTCCGCTTACTCAGCATCACTCATTGCAAAAACACGGTCGGCTATCCTCTTATGTTCTGGTTTGTTTGGAGGTACCTTCGGGCAATCACGCGCCCTATGCCCCATCTCTTTACATTTGAAACAGCGTCCGGATCCAGCCACACATTCTCCTGCGTGCTTCTTATTGCACTTTGGGCATTCCCATATTGGCCCCGAAATTTTAGCTTGCTTTCCTTCCTGTGTGCTTCTTATTGCACTTTGGGCATTCCCATATTGGCCCCGAAATTTTAGCTTGCTTTCCTTTCCTTTGCTCGTTCAAACTTTCACTTGGCCTTTTCATCCCACGTGCTGGTTGCCATTGTTTACTCGTTTGTGGTTGGATTTCTTGAAAGAACCGTCTTTGGGATGTTTTCGGTTGTTGCTTCACCAACTTTGATTCTACTTCCTCAAGGTCTAGAGCCTTGGAATCAACCTTCAAATATTGAGCATCCTCTGATCCCCAAGTCTTTATTCCTTTATAAATTTCTGGTTTCAACCCTTGCACAAACTGCTCAATTTTATTCTCATTAGTTCCCTCCTCTAGAGTATTTCTTCTTCCTCCCCTCGTAGTCCTTCAATTACCAATCACATCGTTAGTACTCTAAAATAAGTACCTCTAGACTTTAATCCTTCTACAACATCAAAGTATGCAAATGATATAGTTATTGAGCTGTCTAAAGAACCGACTTAAACCCAGTACACTAACCCATTCACTCGTGTGTGTTTTGCTCTGATACCATAATTGTAACGACCCGATTCCCGAGATGCCACTTTTTGCTTTACCTCACTTACTTACTTACTGACTTTCTTACTTTACTTACTTTACTTCGCTTACTCGCTGGCAGCCCGAGAACCGGTTCGTTACTGCTTTCTTAC
Source organism: Begonia fuchsioides (assembly GCA_003255005.1). Taxonomy (NCBI): domain Eukaryota; kingdom Viridiplantae; phylum Streptophyta; class Magnoliopsida; order Cucurbitales; family Begoniaceae; genus Begonia; species Begonia fuchsioides. Next base: position 3,297 of record QAOC01054229.1, on the reverse strand, counting down.
TTACTTACCTACTTACTTAGGTGGAACACTCAATACTTTAAATTTCTGAAAAACTATCTTTAGCTGATAAAATAGTTTAAAAGGAAAACCGTCCACTTGAAAAAAACATACATTCTTGTAAATAACGATTTCAGTTCCACCTTTATCGAAAATACATAGACATTTAATAATTTAAAACATACAGCGGAAGACAATTACTTTAACTTAAAATACATTCACTTTCATAAACCTTTAATAACTTAAATCTACAGCGGAAGAAAACAGTTCAACTTAAAATACATTCATTCTCAAAAGCTTTAAAATCCGTCACACGAAAATAAGGGTATACATTTCATTACATCTTCAAAATGTTCAAAACACTTTATATTCTAACTTGTGTGTGTGTTACATCACTCCCCATTGGTCATCGCTCAATAAACTATAAAATTTGAACACTCCTCTACTCTAACTTCTTGATCAGTCATTAGCACCCTTTCTTCCATTACGTTCCCTACATTGCAAAGCCTAAACTATGAGCCTAAAGCTCAGTAAGAAGGATGACTATAAATGCAATGCATGAGTATGCTATGCCGTTAAAACAATGCACATTTTCATTCACATTTCTTAGGTTTCATATTTTCTTTATCTTTGGAAATATTACAGGATCTCAAGAACACCCCCTCCACCTACTTCAACTTCTACTGATCGTGAGCTCACTACTTTACTACTTGAGGTGCTCAGGCCTGTAATAACCATTTACTTTACTTTACTGTTCTGATATTCAAGTTCTTAATTCATCGGAGACGAAACATAATTGGCGTCCGATACCACCAATCATATCTCGTTTACCTCCAACTACGTTGTAAAACCATGCATGAAAATAGTTCGTAGACATTTTGTAAAACTATGATGCATGATCATTTGAACATGAAAACATCTCTTAAATCACATTACATAACATGAAATTAAGCATCCATCACCAAATATATCATGCAACAGACATGCAGCGCACATCAAACAATCATCCTAATCTTTGCAATGTAGTCCCACTTAAGGGCCAAATAATCTTAATGCTAACTTACCTTAGCATCTAGGTTGAGTTGATCTACTTGAGTGTCCTTCTTAATCCAATCGATGGCTTAAACCTATAAATCATATTCGGATCATAATTTACATAAAGCCTTAACTTTCTATTCCTACTTCAAATGACTATAATTTCCTTGTTAATGATCCATTCCTGATGATTAATGTGTCCAATTGTTCCTTAAGGAGTCTACTATAACTTCTTAGAAGACACCAAATTCAGAAAACCAAAGCATACCGACTTACGTGGACAAAACAGAGGGCATTCACTGTTTGAACCACTGTTTGGGTCGACCCAAACTGTGAGGGGTCGACCCATGTCGACAAACATGCTACTTAAAATCCTTCATTTTTATCCGTCCATCCAACCAATATCATCATATTATCCTTACTGAACTTAAAAGAAACTTAGAGGATAGAATAATACCTTGAACTTCAGCCTTCACGAATTTACTTGGGATTTTCTACTTCACCTCTCTTGAAATAACTCACTCACTCACTCAAGGACGCCTAAACTCACCCATTTTCTTTCTCAACACCTCTCTTCTTTCACAAATATCACTCTCCTTCAAGCTTAGAGCAACAAAATGAAAGAAATGGAAGAGGGTTCGTGGATGGCAGAAAGATATGGCAGCCCATACATTCTTATCCCCTTATTAATCAAAAACAATGTTTCTCTAACGTCCACCAATCATATTTCTCCAGGTTTTTGTTAACTTTTCAACTTAAATCGGGAATGTGTCGACCACTCGTCTATTATGTTGACCGAAAGTATTCATAGAGAACATTTTGTGTCGACTGCACGTCTATTGTGTCGACTGAACGTATTCCCAGAGAACATTTTGTGTCGACCCCTCTTCAATCCTGGGGTCAACCCAAACACACAATTGTGTCGACCGACAGTTAAAACTTTCATAACTTTTGTTATACAACTTAGATTTCTATGATTAAAACACCATTCTTTTTCTTATTAAGTCTAGTTTAACTTTTTAGAAGACACAAACTTCAAATTCAGAGCGTAAATATATCAATTATACAAAACACCGAATAATGCTCTAAAGTTCGTATTTCTTAGTCCAGTTTTCATTTATAAACTTTTTTAACGTGCATAACTTTTTCACCACAACTTCAATCAAGTTGTTCAACCTATTAATCTTCTCCTTTTGATGTCTTCTATAATTTCTTAGACCAAACGAGGGTTGTTACACTTAGCACTAGAACCTTCAACCCTGAACCCTTATCCTTGAACTCTAAACCTTGAACCTAAGAACCATGAACCTTGGAACCCTAAAGCTTGAACAATGAAACCTTGATATCCTAGAACCCTGAACTTGGAACAATACCTTGAACACAGAACTTTGAATCCTAAACTCCAGAACCCTGGAACTCTGAACCCTAGAACCTTAAAACTTGGACCCCTAAACCCTGAAACCCTAAAACTTGGAACGTTGAAACCTAAACGCAAAATTCTGCACCCTAAATTATGAACCCCAAGCCTTGAACATTAGATCCCTAAACTTTAAAACCCTTAAACCCCGGAACACTGGATCCTTGAACCTTAAACCCTAGAACCCCGAATTCTTAACCATGAACCCAAAACCTTAGGCACTAAACCCCCGAATGTTGAACTTTGGAACCATAAACGCTTAACAGTAGAACCCAAAACCCTTAACCCTTGCCCTTAAAATATGAACCCTGATTCTTGAACCCTGAAACTCGGAACCTGTAAACCATTAACCGTTAACTTTGGACCCTAGAACCCCTTGAACATTGAACCCTGAAACCCTTGAACCCTGAACCATGAAACCCTAAACCTTGAACCTTGGAACCCTTAAACCTAAAACCCTAAACCGTGGACATGGAAACCCTAAACTTTAAATAGTGAACCTTAAATCTTGAACTTTGAACCATGAACCATAGAATGTTCAACCTTGAAACCTTAAATCCTAAAACCTTAACCCTGAATCGTGAACCTTGAACCCTAAAACCCTGAACCTTGGATCACTAAACCCTGAACTCTGAACAATGGAACCTTGAACCTTGAACGTTGAACTCTAGAACCCTCAACCTTGAACCCTGGAACCCTAAATCCTTAACCTTGGAACCCTAAACCCATAACCCTGAATTGTGATGTAACATCCCTTTTTTTTTTTTATCTAAAAGTTGTGGGAAAATTGTTTTCTTTTCCTTGAAATCTTTAATTTGTATAAATCATTTTCTTTAAAACACAACAAA